>JAJMAH010000171.1:0-38427 GCA_030564925.1 Geotrichum aggregatum | reverse complement strand
ATGGTAAAAGTAAAATATAAACACAAAGTAAATAAGAGCTCCCCAGGTCTGTATCAAATGCAGTCAAGACGTCTTCTTTCTTCCTTCATGGATGGCTTGAGCCAAAATTCGTTTTACCGTAAGTCAAAACCCGAATCACTCTTGAGAATTCCCCCTCCGAACCAGACAAGTCCAGTCAAAAGCGCCCGCGTTAAAAAAAGCTTTCTTTCTTGAA
The DNA here is from genome assembly GCA_030564925.1 of Geotrichum aggregatum. Taxonomy (NCBI): domain Eukaryota; kingdom Fungi; phylum Ascomycota; class Dipodascomycetes; order Dipodascales; family Dipodascaceae; genus Geotrichum; species Geotrichum aggregatum. Next base: position 38,213 of record JAJMAH010000171.1, on the reverse strand, counting down.
TGAATGAATGAACAAACGAAGAGTTACTCTGCTATATCACATCTCTATCTAGCAAATTTTGTATGTTACCTGAGACAGGCTGTCCGAGTGGTTAAGGAGTTTGACTTGAATCTAATAGTTAGTGCTATCAATTGCGGTTTCCGCGCGCAGGTTCAAATCCTGCGTCTGTCGATATTTTTATATGCTCAATGTCATTGTTCGTTTCCAGCTGCCTGTGTGTTTAGCGATAGTTTATAAGGAAGCATATTAGCTGTATCTACAGAAATTTTATGAGTGTTTTGCTTTTCAAGTCAAGCCATTGGAGAATGTTATGACGAAGGGTGCCATGTTAGAGTATTAAAGAAATAGCCACAGTTAGCAATCATACTCTAGTCTCTACTCAAACTGAGACTAAATTGACAAAGGCTATTGATTGGATGTACTAAACGACAAGTCTGGACCTTCATCCCTCGAAACAGCTCAAGTTACCCCAAAAAGTCTCCGAGTACATAATTCCTCATTAAGGCCGACGAACACCTGAGCTTCTCCCTAAATAAAGCTTTTATTGTTTGTGAAAAACTCATAAATACAAAGCACTTTGGCCTTACTCCCTATGTTTATGCTTTATAGGCTTGATACTTATTTAGTTTTGTGAGTAGTTTGCGTAGAAAGAGAATGTGCACTTTTCGCGTTGCAAACGTCCACATATAGACGCTCAGAGCAGTGCAACTCTGCAAGACGCAAAAGCGCACTTTAGAGGCCTGAGACCCTTACTTTGGGAGATTTGGTGTGTTGCTGTGGCAACCTAAGGCAGCTGCCTTGTTCGTGACAAACCCTATGTTGTTGAATTTGTTTTGTTTACTTTTGCCGTTTTTTGTCTTTTGCCCACGCTACCATAGATTATCAATCTTCAACATTTCAAAGCTTTGTACTCTCATAAAAGAAAAAAAAGAACTTGTTCGTCGCTATTATTTTCGTTCGTTTTCACTCTCAAGCAAATTCCTTTTTGATGAAATAGAATCTGGACTTGTACTATTTTCGCCAATGAGATTCAGTATAAACTAGCCTTCCGACCTTTTGCCATGTCTACCTCTCCAGGAAAACGTCGAGTTATTTCAAAGTCAGAGCATCCCAGTTTGCTTAATGAGAATGAAAGGTCCGACCATCCAAACCAGATCTCGCCTCAGGCAAAAAAAAGAAGATTGGTAAGTACTGCCATTCTACAAGAACATATTTTGAGAAGCATTCCTAACGTATTGTAGAGCGATTTGAATAACGTCGACCTCACTCAGGATGAGATTGACTACATAATTTCCAATTTGGCTTTACCGAATCAAATGATTCAGGTGGCAGTGGACTACGCCAACAACAACACTTCAAGTGCTCAGGTTGAAGCATATGCAAAAATATCTGGATCCACATGGACTTACTACGTGCGGTCTCTGAATGTCGTTATTGGGCGTACTTCAGAACCAGCCTCGGAAGATAGCGACGTACAAATCGACTTGGGCCCTGCAAAAGTTGTATCTCGCAAGCATGCCACCATTCAGTACAATGGCGAGTTCTGGGTTTTGACTGTGTGCGGACGAAATGGTGTCAAGGTAGACAGAACCTCGCACAAGGAGGGCTCCACTCGGCTTTACAGTGGTAACATTTTGGATATTGGCGGTGTACAGATGATTTTTGTACTACCAGGCGTGAAACCTTGGATTGCTCCTGTTTTTAGAAAAAAGCTGTATGAATTAGCAGCGGGGCTCAGAGAGCCCAACGAATTCTTAAGTCCCCAAGACACAAACCCTTTTGATAAAGGACCCTCTTCACTTGTTTTATCGGCGGCAAGATCCTTCGACAGTAGCTCGTCAAGGCCTCAGCTTTCCATGCACCCTTACGCTGCCAATGATTCTGCAGTTAACAATTTTCAAGCTTCGCAACACCCCAAAATGACTCAAATGGGCATGAACGATTATCCTGTCAGTCAACAGTATCAGGCTGAAATCCAGGCACAACATCAAAATGTACCTTTTCCCTCCACATATCCATACACTGCTGTTCCTACCAGTTATACCGGTCAATTCAACAGTAATCCTCCAATAGCCTACGATCCAGCAAACGCTTCACAAACTAATGCGACATACCCGAACGGGGTTGCCATCGTATCTCAACCTCAAGTTCGTGCTCTGGGTGGTATGGGCCAATACTTGGATCAAGATCTAAGTACTGATGAATGCAAAGACATCAAACCTCCGTTTAGTTATGCGACAATGATTTCTCAAGCCATTCTTTCGACTGAGGAACATATGATGTCGCTCGCAGACATTTACGACTGGATCTCTTCAAAATATTCATTCTATCGTTTCTCGAAATCAGGCTGGCAAAATTCCATTCGCCACAATCTATCATTGAACAAAGCTTTTGAGAAAGTACCTCGGAAAGCAAACGAGCCTGGAAAAGGAATGAAATGGCAAATTGTACAACAACTAAAAGAAGAATTCCAAAAAAAAGCAGCGCAGGGTGAACATATCAAAGGGAAGTCAACGATAGCTCAAATACAACGGCACGCCCAAATGAGATATTCAACGGGTAGCATGCCTATATTACCCCGCATGCAGAACAGTATCGCAACTGAAGTCAACACAATAATGCCCCCAGAGGCCATTGATATGGAAATTGCAACGGTTGTCGCAAATTTGGCGACATCACCTCAAAGAATCACTGATACGAGAATGTCCATTTCCCCTGTCACGTCTAAACCGGAGGCTTCATCAAAAATTCTTAAAGACCATAATCACAAAGCGGGGAGCTTTTCGACACCCCGAAAACAATGTGGGTGGAAATCTTCTGGGCCAGGAAACTATTCCGATCAGTACGGTTTCAATGGCACAGTTGTAAGTGATACAACTAACAACAGCGTTTACAGAAGCATTTCTACACCTTCTCCAACCCATAGGTACCCCACAGGACAAATCAGCCAGCTGGAAGCTTACACTCCTGAAAGAGGAAGTAGTAATGGAAGGCTGTCAAGCATCCGTGGAGGTATTCCTCCTCCTGTGAGCAAGACAGCTGACATGTCACCTTTGAGTAAGATGATTGCTTCTGAGAGACTCACGCGTGTTATTTCCAACAAGAGTAGTAGCAGCACTATTTCCTCAAACAGCAGTACTAGCACAATCAGTAATCGCACACCCGAGCCGCGCAGTATACATAATACAGCTGGTAAACCTCCCAGTAGCACCAGTACTAGCACTAGCGCCAGTAACAGTAGTACACTAGACGGAAGTTTAGTAACAACCAGCCAAACTCCTGTACCAAAGCTAAGTAATCTACAGCTCATGCCGCCCACATCGGCTCAGCAGCAAGAGCTTCCCTCGTCATTTATGCCCGCATCTTCTCCTGCCCCCTTTTGGAAATTCATGCAGCTGTCGTCTACACCAGTCCGTGCAAACGACTTTTCGCCTACGAAATATGCATCCCCAACAGTGTCTTCGTCAGCATCGTCTTCTATAACGCCAGACCTTGCTTCCAGGCGGCCCAAATCACGAGGAATAGGTGGTGCTGGGGCCAGTAAGCTTGGCGAGGGCTCATATTCAAAGAGGCCGGAGGATGGTGCGCTTGGAGATTTGCAAAACGTTGATTTAACGAGGTAAGAAAAATGAATCTAGACAGGAAAGAAATTGATCTCGAGCTAACTGCGGCATGTGTAGAGGGTTCAGAAAAATTCCAAAGTTTCCAGGAGTCCTTGGTAGTGCGAGTGATGGTTTTTAAAAGGTCAAATAGGCACTAATAGCGTTGCACGCGCGATTAATCACAGGTACACAATTATATAACGTGATCTTATAGAGCTATACTCTGTGACGAAAAATACCAAATAATGCAATACTAGTTTTGTGTTACAAAAAATCCAAATGCATTATGCATATACTATATTGACTAATTATCGAGGTCATTCATCATAATTACGTTCAAAAGTTAAGAGATTAAGGGAAAGCATAAGAGAGAACAAGAGAACAAGAGAACAAGAGGTCAAGAGGTCAAGTACACGAAGAAAATAAGAAGAAAACATCAAGATATGATGCAACATCCTGAACTTGGATGAGAATCACTGGTTCGAGGTGTGTTAGCTGTTGTCTCATCTCTTTGAGAGCTCGTTCCGCTGAGTCTAACTGCCCCGGCGTTGCGAGATCCTCTACCCTTTGGCCTGCCATGTTTGACGTCGCTCTCATTTTTCACCTCCATAGACTCTGGTCTGATAGACAAGTGCAAGACATTTACGCTGTTCGCAGAAGTAATCTTATAATCTTCCAGAACGTCGTCATCCGCCAGCACCTTGCCAAGATGTATCAATCGCATGTGATTAGGCGAAGCAGGAACAGGCGTAATGCTAGATGCCAGAATGAAGCCCCAATTTTTTGTAGGCATATTGTTGGAACTTTGAGCAGAAGGAGTGTCGTCAAGACATTCTGCTTTCTTTTGATTGCTCATCCATTCATCATAGATGACGCTTTTGAGTTGGCTGATTGTGATGGAATGAGGATCTTTGACAGAAAGTGAGTGAACTTTAATGAATGTATGGTCCAGCGTAAGAGAAACACGGGCGCCATTAGTGCAGAGCAGTGTGATGTTCAAGGGAGGCGAGTATGCTAATGAGATTTCTGAAGACAGGAATGGCGAGTCTCGAGATGGGGGTTGAGGAGGGGCGAAATTACCGATAGCAACACTTTGTGCATGTTCCATGTTGGCTATGGCAGTGGCAGTATAAGCATGAGGAGTATGATCAGTTTGAGCAGAAGGTGAAGAGAATTCGAAATCGAGTGTGGCACCTCCTGCTGTTGGTGTTGTCTGACGCAGTCGATTCTGTTGAATGAGCAGTTCAGGGTTCAGGTTCAGGTTCAGGTTGGCGTCCCCTGACGAATACGCTAGATGGCTAGAAGAGTCCAGTGGTGGTACGTCAGAAGTGTCAGAACTTAGATCAACACTCATTGAGTAAAAATGGTAAGATGAAAGCAGAGATGTCTATATGGTGCGTGAAGGAGAACAAATGGTGGCCGAGCACGGGAAGAAGGCAACAAAAAGGGAAGGGTTCAATGTGGGCTGTTAGGGAGGAGCACAAGAACAGGCGAAAGGTTATTAAAACCCAATGAAACCAAGACAAACAGCAAAAACCCGGGCAGAACCCGAGACAATAGGTTGGATCAGACTAGGGATCATATAGATCATGAGAAGTCATTATAGCTGGTAGAGCTAGATCCCGAGACGAAGATTAACTAGCACTATAGTTTACTTATGACCTAAATCAGATCATGAGGTAGTACCCATTTTTTTAGTTGCAATTCTTAGAACCACAAGCCTTAAATTGCCTTATCGCTCTTGGGAGTTCAAGTTGGGACAATCGTGGCATAATCCTAGCATTATTATAAAATTATAGTAACTCCTCGAAAATCTTATCGTCATATTTGAGAAATGTTCAATTGATCGTGATCACTATTGGATCGTGACTATAAACCTGACGAGCTTGAGACAATACAAGGATAAAGATTTCACGCGAGTTCACATATGCAAATATCATGTATGCTGAATGCTAGATGCTATCGAATGGTGATATTCTAATTCTATACGGAGACTTCTTCATGAGCCACTATTATGCCTGGTCATAGCGTTAACACTTGAACAACGACGCCTCAAACCGGATCTGGGTCCTGAAAGAATAGCTCCACACAAGATCTTCACGGCGATACAGTTTGTGATGCGCTTAACTCTCTAATTAACCCTACAGCCCTAACTGGGACTTTAACAGTCACACTGTCGCACTTAAGGGTTGCCTTATTAAGTATAGCCACAACCCTGATGAGAAATGGGGTAAGGGCTACTGGCACGGTAAAAATTTCAGCGCAGAGCCCAGTTTGGGCCACAGCGAGAGGAGAGACCACTCTGTGTCTGCCTTTTCGCTCTTTTTTTTTCCCTCCCTTTTCACATTTTTCGTTTGGATTTGATCGGATTTATCAACACCTGTTCGACAACACCGACAACAGAAATAATGAGCTCCTCGTCTGTAGTAGTTATCGATGGTATGTACTACACTCTAAAGTTTTTTCTCAAACATCCTACTCCGACAAAATCTTGTCTGTCGCCTTGTGTCTTACGCTCCACTCTGATACTCGATAATGAAAAACTGGTTTGACTTTTACATTTACTTTGACTCAGCAATGAATGAAGAACACTTTATTTCTATCTAGCTTGAGTCGTGGGCACAATATCTCTACTGGATTTATCCTGCGGTAGTAGGCAATGCTACAAGACTGTCAAGCTCGGCAATTGTTTAAAAATAATTGAATTTAAATCAATGTAAATCGCTAACTTTACCATAGGTAAGGGACATCTTCTTGGTCGTCTTGCCTCCATCGTCGCCAAGCAGATCCTCAACGGCCAGCAGGTCGTTGTTGTTCGTACTGAGGCCCTCAACATCTCTGGAGAGTTTTTCCGCGCAAAACTAAAGTACCACGCCTACCTTCGCAAGGGAACTCGTTTCAACAAGACTCATGGTCCCTTCCATTTCCGTGCTCCTTCCCGCATTTTCTACAAGACTGTTCGTGGTATGATGCCTCACAAGACTGCTCGCGGTGCTGCTGCTCTTGAGCGTTTGAAGGTCTTTGAGGGTGTCCCTCCTCCTTACGACCGTACCAAGCGTGTTGTTGTTCCCCAGGCTCTTCGCGTTCTCAGACTTAAGCCCGGCAGAAAGTACACTACTGTTGGCAGACTGAGTCACGAGGTCGGCTGGAAGTACCAGGACGTTGTTTCTCGTCTGGAAGAGAGACGCAAGGTCAAGTCCGCTGCTTACTACGCCAAGAAGAGCGCTCTTACCAAGAAGATTGCCGCTGCCACCAAGTCTTTGGAGTCTTCTGAAGCTTCCACTGCCCTCAAGGCTTTTGGATACTAGAGCATTGCAAAAATATTTTAATTTTCTAAGTTGTGTAAATGAATCTAAAAGCAAATCCTATGAATCCTTTGAATAAACTGATCGCCTGTAATACTCTGTATACCAAGATATATATTTCAACGAGTTGACCTATTCGACATTGATACAAAATGAAACCTTTTGTTTTGAAGGTGATAACTTTATCGTCGTGTCACTCTATTTCTATTAGAAGCTTAAGCTGATAATGAAAGAGAAGACTCGTATATTGTCCTAGCTACTCGTGGTATAATGTGGTACAATAATATGTGAAATAATTTAAAAACCTACGCTGCAATCTCACTTCTCTCCCAACCAGTTGGCTTCTGAATGGATTGATCAACACTTGGCTGAGGTTTCGTGAGACCCTCATTAACAATTTTAAGAGCATACGGATTGCGGTCATGGACCTGGTCCAAATTGCCAAAGGTGTGATTCACCTCACGATGCTTGGCTTCGTCAGCACGCACATAGTAAATGAGATCCAGCATGGAAGAACCCTCGGGCATATTCCAGTACGAAATAGCTACCTTGGGAGCTGGCTTTGTGTTCCATTCAGGTAGTCGTCCAGCCTCAACATCTTCAATACACCTGGTGTAGGTCACTACGGCCTCTTCCTCAAGGTAGCCAACAAACCTATGACAGACGCGCGGAAACACCAGATAGGCAATAAAGAAAATATTGAAAAATACACCTTGAGCACCAAGAAGAAGTGTTCTCATGAAAAGACCAGGCTGAAGGATCTTGATAAAAGTCAAAAGATGCATTCGTTCATTGTACGCTTCTTCTAGGAGAGTCTCAATCCAAGCTTTATCTCGCCTCATGAGGCGTAGGGAATGCAAATGCCGTACCATGCCCGCTACCATTCCGGGGACTCCAGCGATGGATTCTAGAAAGACAAACCGTTGAAGCCATTTCTTTTCAGACATTTTATACTTGGGATTGTTCTCTTGTCCTACTGGAGGATGATGATACCCGGTAGCGATATCGAAGCTGCGTCTAACAATAGTCAAGAGGCCTTTGGCGATTCGGTCGCTTGTGCTTTTGGGTTTATGATGAGCAACACCGACTTGGCGTGTTTCCCCAATCGAAACGTCGGGGTGTTCCCAAGTGACCACGAACCTATCACCTAGCTCGTCCTTGGAGGTTAAAGCACCTTCAATATCGGAGTAGTTCTGGTCGGCAAGAGTCTTTGTCCACTCTTCCTTCACCCACTTTTGGCCGAATTGAACTGGGTAAGATGAAAAGGCCTGGCCTTTTAAAAGTGAGGATCTAATTGAGCCTGAGCTCAAGTTGGGAAGCCGCACAGCCCTACTAGATCTGGTAGCAAATTTAAGGTAAGAAGTTGATAACATTGCAATTGTGTCTTGGAAGATAGAAAAGAGTATGAAATGAAGAAAGAAAAAAGACATTGAAGTAGGCCTAATTTGCTTCTTATATATTCGGACATTTCGGGACGGCTGGCTGTTTTCTGCTCGAGACTCAAGGGCCTGTTACTTCTTTATGAACTCGCTCTTGTTTGAGGAGTCCATGTGCGCGGAAATGGATATTATGTAAGCCAAAATAATTACATAAGAACCTATAACCTCATGTATTTTTGTCGGAAATTTCAGGAGGTTTCGAGTCTAAGCGCGGGTAGTGTCGTGTATTTTACTGATATCATTGATGTGGCTTAGGCTTTATGCAAGTAACATATGGTCTATGTCTCGGAGATTGAGGCCCAAGGGCCTCCCGAGTGACTAACTGACCCCCAAATTAATATTGAAGTAAGCATTATACAAGACATCTAGGTCATTGAGATTTATTTGAGTCGGGGTCTGGGGGCGTTGTAGGGTGCGCACAGGGCTTTGCATTCACCAGTAACTCTACAATAGGGCTCAAATCTAGACTGGTAGGAAAGAAGTGATGATTGAGCAAATTCTCTTTGCAGACTACGTTCTATCCAAGCTGTGTAGTCTCTATAGTAACTGAGTCAGAAAAGGTTTGATGCCGGATTAACTCTTGCCGGTGGCATTAACATCTGTCGAGGGTCATCTGGCCGCCAGGCTATCTGGGGAGTCCCGAAGACGGCCAAGAAAGAACTCCCTCAGGTCACAAGCTGTTCGTTATTTTCATTGATGTTGTGAGTACGCCAAACACTGGCATGAAGCAGACTTTTCCATGACACTTTGGTGATTTAGAATTCTGACTTAGTTTTTCTCATTTCAAAATGGTTCCGAAAACCCACGACAGCATTACGACAATACCTTAACTTCTCGTGAGGTCGGGTTGCTCGATGCACATGCGTATAGAGATCTTGCCTTTTTCCTTTCAGCTTTCAGCCTTTCGGCCTTTTAGCCTTTCGGCCTTTTAGCCTTTAGAGCGCGAAAAAAAAGAAACCGTTTTTGTGACCCGCGCTAATGGGAATTGCCATTTTGGCCGTTTTAGGAAGCTGATTTTCGTTGAAAAATACGTGCTGTAGTCACCTTATACATGTCAGTATTGATATTTGCTAAAGGGTCAGCCACTCAGAGCTACTGTAAAATAATAGCGAGCCTTCATAGGACACCCCCGTAAAACCCCCACAAGAACGGCAATCTGAACTCACGCGGGGCTAAGTATATCGCTACGATTTTTGAACTAGCTTATTATCGAGAATTTATTGAGTATCCAAGAGTCGTCAAGATGTACGTTTGTACTCTTTGTCTGTACACGACGTAGTTGAATAAAGGGTACAAGGCATTGAATGAAAGCATGCTGTTGGGGTGTGACTACACGTTATAAAGCTTAAACAGTCACTGAAAAAGACAAGATATCGTGTACAAACTGAAACTAGAAACTTCAGCTAAAGGCCGAACCTTCGTCTCCACGTTTTATTGGAAAATCTAGTTTTTGTTGAAATGGAAATGCAATCGCGTTCATAGGTTATGGAATATAGGTCTCTACACAGTCAGATGCAAGAAGAAAAAGTACATGGTTATAACCCCACATCTTTCCGGAGACAAATAGTTAAAGAGCCCAAGAGTATAGACTCATAAGACACCAACATGATAATGGGTTGAGGCAAGTAATGAATGATAATGAATGATAAAATGTTTTGAAATGATGTCATGATTGTCATGGCTCTTGCTAGCAGCCGCATGGCATTTAGCACTATGTATAAACGTTAATATACTTACGTATTTATTAAATGGCTGCTCCATAAAATTGTTAAATATTTGATAATATTTACCAAGATTTGACAGGTAAGAAGATTGAAAAATAATTAGAACAATGCCAACCGATCTCATCGATCTCAATATGGAAACTTTTCACAAGCTAGCAAAAGCTCGAACAGAAAAAGCAGTTGTATTACGAAGAAAGGACGAAGGAATCCGGCTAGCGTACAGCTGCCTTCACATACCACGTAGGGGAAGCCAAGAACATGGGGTGTATTAGCAGCCAGAGAATCAGAGACAGGCTCTAGAGAGAGCGAGTTGCTATTTCGCAAGAGAGTTAGATTGAGATGAATGTTTTCAGATTCTTCGGGCACGTCATATTCAGAGAATTATAGATAGGTAAATTGATCGAATGAGCAGGGTTGGTATCACTAGGTGGTCGGGTTTGGTTTGGTGAATGACTATACACGAACATTCCTCTTAAGCCCAGAGAAAGTACTTCTAGACAGACAGGACTTGCTAAAGAAGCAAGCATACCACATACTAATAAGTGACCTTCTCGTTTGCGCTCTCTTCCTACATCAACATCAACGTTACAATCCTTGCTTAAGTTCGAAGTCGTAACTTTGCTTCCACTTATATACAGCTATCACGTGTTTTTATGTTCATTGGCTAGAAATTTAACCACATTTTGCATATCAATCTAATCAGATTATCCAAAAACAGACAGAATCAGCCAATGACAACGTGCAATATAAACAGCCAGCCTAGCTCACAATTTCGGTTTCTCTCCGTCCAGACTCAACCCTTCATTTATTCACTAAACACCACCAAAACTCTCACAACCACACGCACGCATAGCCATCGACTGTTTTTGTTCCTAGCGAGAGAACAAGACTCGTTTATCAAAACAGCCCTTACTTGTGTTCTGCTTGCATTCAAGAGCTCTCAAGTTCACGGTCCGCTACTTCCATTCTAGCTACGCGCTCTACTCTAAACTGCGCCTGCATTCTGTAATCACAGGCCACCATGCCTTCCTACTTTATTGGTGTCTACGTGGCCCTGTATCCGTACGTTGCCCAGACAGAGCAAGAGATATCAGTTGAGCAAGGCACTCTTCTCTACCTGCTTGAAAAGTCACAAGAAGACGACTGGTGGAAAGTCAAAAAGCGCGTATTAGGGGCAGAGACAGAAGAGCCAGTTGGCCTCGTTCCGAACAATTATATTCAACCAGTAAGTTTCTCACGTACTACCTAGTCCAAGGCTATCAAGGGTGCACTGCTGTCTTTCTAGGTGTTTCCAACCATGTTCGCCGTTGTTTAGTGCACTTTTTTCCCCTACTTTGATTGTTGACCTTTTGTTTCTTTACAGGCTCCTGCTGTCGGTACAGCAAAGTCACTCTATGCATATGAGAGACAAACAGAAGAAGAGCTTTCTTTCAAAGAAGACGAGATCTTCACTGTTTACGATGCCAATGATCCAGATTGGAGCCTTGTAGGCGACTCCCACGGCGATTTTGGATTTGCTCCTTCCAATTATCTTGAGCCGATAGAGGGCGACGCAGCGGCCTCCGTCTCTGCAGCTGCTGTTTCGCCCCCAGCTTCAAAACAGGCTCCTCAGGCTGCATATGTGCCACCTCCACCTCCGCCTACGTTTGTTCCTAACCAGTCAAAGCCACTGCCAGAGATGCCTCAAGAGGAGCCTACTCGTTCTGTGGAGCGGGTTGTGGAAAACGGCTACCATTCTGCTGAGCAAGACAATGATGACGAAGAGGACAGGCCTCCTTTACCTTCTCGACCTGGCGCCTCTCAAAGCCGTAACTCTGTCTCCCAGGGACACACTTCTTCTCCTTCTTTGTCATCTCGTCCTGAACAATTCTATACTTGGTCAGTTCAAGAAGTGGACGGTAGAAAAAAATTCAAGGCTACTCTTTCTATTGCCAACGGATCCATTATGTTTTCCCCGGGAAAGGCTACAAATGCTGCTCAGCAGTGGCCGATTGACGATCTGATCTATTACAACATTGAAAAAAAACATGTTTTTTTGGAATTCCAACATCCAACCGTTTCTCTTGACCTGCACGCTGGTTCCAAAGATGTTGCTGAAGAAATTATAACAATTTTGGGAGAAATTGCAGGCGCAAACAAGGCCGTGGGGCTTCGCGAAGTCATCACTGCAGCTAAGTCTGCAGGGCAAAAGATGGGTAAAGTTTTATACAACTTTGAGGCTCAAGGAGATGACGAGGTTTCTGTTAAGGAGGGCGAGAACATTTTTATTATTGACTCGGAGAAGAGCGCTGAATGGTGGATGGTGCGCAATGCGTCTGGAAGAGAAGGTGTCGTTCCAAGCTCCTACGTTGAAGTTGCTCCCGACCCAACTGCAAAGCGCTCTTCTTTCCTTCCTAGTAGGTCCTCCTCCACACGAAACAACAATGTTTCCGACTCTAAGGGCAGCAAAAAAGAAAAAAAGTCTAGTCGAACTAGCTACTTTTCCAGTGGTAAAAAGGAACGCGAGAGGGAAAAAGAAGAACAAGAGAGAGAAGAGGAACATTATCGTCAACAGGAACGCAGGAGACAGCGAGACGATTCAAAGCCTAAGCCAGACCCTTCAAAGATTCGTACTTGGACAGACCGGTCAGGAACCTTCAAGGTTGAAGCTCAGCTGCTGGGGTGTATTGAAGGCAAGATCCATTTGCACAAGCTCAATGGTGTCAAGATTGCAGTGGCCGCCAACAAGATGTCTATCGAAGATTTGGAGTATGTTGAGCGGATTACTGGTGTTTCACTAGAAGATGATAAACCTTTGTCCAGCATTAAGCGTCACTCTTCAAAGTCTGGTGCAAGACGTCAAACCACACAAAAAGACAAGACTTCCAGCGGAGCGCGTCCTAGTGGATCGAGCGCAGGCAATGGAGTCGGAATTAAAGCTGCTACGCAGTCTCCTGCTGATGTATCTGCTGTAAATGCTGCCGCTGCTCCACCTGCATCTCAGCCACGGGGAACACCATCTGGCCAGTCAGTTGTGCCAGAGTACGATTGGTTTGGATTTTTCTTGGACTGTGGTGTCGATATCAACAACTGTCAAAGATACGCCATAAACTTCAATAGAGATCAGATGGATGGATCTGTGCTTGAAGAAATCACTCCAACTGTTTTGAGAACTCTTGGGTTGAAGGAAGGAGACATACTCCGGGTATCTAAAAAACTTGACGAGAAATTCTCGCGCCGAACGAACAACGGCCTAGAAGAAAACAAGACTGGCGGATTGTTTTCGGGCCCCGGGGGCGCACTCAAAAACAATACGGGCAAGACCTCTCAGGCTGTTAACTCTCCTATTACTTCTTCTGTTGCTCCTCCAGCACCACAGCAACCAGGGATCGCCCCGCAAGCAAGTTTTGATGACGATGCTTGGGCTGTCAAGGGTGGTCCTCAACCACAAGGTGGCCAGCTTCCTCCTGTTGTAGCGCCGGCACCACCTCCTCCCGCCGCACCTCCTGTTGTGGCTCCGGCCTCAGCTCCTATATCAGCACAGCCTACGGGAGCCCTTAAAGACTTTTTAGACTTCAAGCCGCTGGAGCCTGAGAAGACTGCGGCAGCTTCCAGGTCCGCTGCCGTGCCTGCTATATCTCAACAAAGAACCGGGCCTCAAGCCCCTTTGAACCCGGTCACAACCGGAGGTGCACAGGGTTTGCAGCAAGCATATACTGGTGGACCAAGCACTATTGTGACTGTTCCAATCTATATTCCAGTCCCAATGCAGTCGCAACCTACTGGAGGCACCATCCGAGAGCCATTGGGCCCATTTGCCACTGGCGTTGCGCAGGTGGTTACTGGCGGTCCGTTTGCGAACGGCGGGTTTGTGCCTCAGCAGACGGGCGGATTTGTTTCTCAACAAACAGGTGGATTTGCACCACAACAGACCGGTGGTGCTCTTCAGGGTCAGGCTACGGGCCCCTTTGCAGGCATGAGTAGACAGCCTACAGGGGGTGCTGGGGTTGGATCTCAAATCACTGGAAGCAGTGGCCCCTCGCTAGCACAGCTGCAACAACAACAACAACAACAACAACAACAGCAGCAACTTCAACTTCAGCAGCAACTTCAACTTCAACAGCAACAGCAACAACAACAGCTACAACAACAACAGCAACAACTTCTGCAGCAGCAGCAGCCGTTTGCAAACCATTTTACAGGTGCTGGCCAGTCAATTTTTGGTGGCCAGCAGACCGGCTCGTTTGGAATACAACCTCAGGTTACATTTGGGCAGGCTCCGCCACAAAACACTTTGTTTGGAGGCGGGTTCCAGCCAATCAATGGACTTACAAACCAGTTCCAGCGAGCAAGTATTCAAAGCCCCCCTCAAACGTCTTTTGGTTTTCAGCCTCAATCTCAACCTCAACCTCAATTTGGGCAGCAATTTGGACAACCCCAGATTGCATCCGTTTACGGTGCGCCACAAGGACTACAGAACCAGCCTACAGGATTTGGATTTGGCGGCCAGGGGCTTCAAAATCAGCCCACAGGATTTGGGTTTGGAAACAATGTGGCGGCCAGCGGCCCTCCACCGGTATCGTTTGGTAGTGGTAGTGGTAGTGGTATTGGGGGTGGTCAGGGAGCTGCTCCGTTGCAGCCTACGGCTACAGGGCGCCGAGCCAACCTTGCTGCAGCTACACCACAGAATCCGTTCGGCTTTTGATTGTGGAGTGTGTAGTTCGTGTGTGTGCTCTGTGTGATGAGAGGAGACAATTATAGGGATGGTTTTGATATAGGTGTAAAGGCGCCATAATAAGTAAACGTGTGTACCTTAGTTTGGTGTGTCTTAGAGAATTTGATTTTGATTTTGAGCTCAGTTTAACGACGCAATAGCTGTAAAAAAATATTATTTTCATATAGATCAATCAGATAAATCTGTTACTATCGATTGGCTACAAATCGCATTTGGTTGGGTCCAAAACGTTGAGTATCGGGCGTTGAGAGTGTTACCCATCTGTGTCTGGAGACTGACAGTTAGACACGAAGAGGCAGAGGCAATCGCTGTATCGCGGGAAAAAGGGCTCGATAATTTGTGGTATTATAGCAAACCCACATGTAGTCTAATTTGAATCAATATTAGGAGATGACGGGATCATAGTCGGCAGCTGACACAAATGCCGACATGTTTTTTGCACGAGCAAAGAGATCTCGAGTGTTGAACAATTGTTCTGCATTAACGGTCCTTGAGGGGTAAATACCGAAACAAGCAAAGTCACGAGGAATCAAATGAAAACGAAGAGATAAATCAGCGTAGGATGGCAAGCGCATGAAAACGAAATATTGATGAGGAGATCAGAAAAGCCAAAAAAAGCCAAAAAAAAAACATAAGAGTAAAATTTAAAACATTATGTCCCCGCCTAACACTGTTCGCAAAAATGACCATCTAAAATGGCCTTGAATATTTGGTTCTTTTTTGCTACTGCGCGCCAAAGTAAATACAGCCAACAACTAAAGTATTTATAACCAAGCTCCTTCCTTCCTTGAAATTTGTTTAAATTTATTCAAATTTTCTCAAACCGATTAAAGTCTCCATCCTTCATTTTGGAATATTTCATCAAATCTGGATACATTGAAGACTTTTTCTCCAACTAGTACTAGCTTCATCACTGAAATCTATCTTCAGTGTGTACTTATCTTGAGCCACGGTACATATATAGTAACCTGCCCTGCCATACGTACGGTTTTTTTTTTAAGGCTTTCAATCACCGAATAATCAACTCACACACACAAAACACAACAAAAAAAAAAATTACGGATTAAAATGGGCCTTTTGGATCTCGAAGAACAGCTCTCCTTCTACCGCAAATACCACACAAATGCCCTCAATGTGTGCGTGCACATGATCTTTGTGCCTCTGATTTTGTTTAGCTCGCAATGTCTTCTCACAAACATTCACTTGTTTTCAGCAGCCAGCAGTAGTAGCTTTAGCAGTGGCGTTGGCTCAGGGGGCTTGGCCGCCGATTTATGGTATTCCTACATCGCGCCCTACAACAAGTATCTGAACCTCGGTATGGTGGGTGCACTCGGGTACGGTACGTACTATGCGCTCCTTGACCCGCTGTTTGGGATCCCTGCATTCGGGGGGCTCATTTACACGGGCATTAAACTGACCGACTTCACTTCATCTTCTTCTGCTAGCGCTACGGCACACTTGCCGAGCGCAAACCACGTTGCCACACTCTTTTTAGCCACAGGCTGGGTCGCGCAGTTTATCAGTCATGCCATTTTCGAAAAACGGGCACCCGCCCTTTTTGATAATCTCACACAGGCCCTCGTGTTGGCTCCATTTTTTGTGTTTTTCGAGTTTGCGGCCCTTTTGGGGTTCAGAACGGAAATCATTGAGAGGATCGATGAGAAACTGAGACCGGAAATTGAAGCCTTCAGAGCCTCCAAAAATTCGAAAAATATAAAGCAGATTTAGTTTCTCATTTTACCTGGCCCCTTCGGTAAAAATTACGATAATTTATCAAACATCTTTAGTCTTCGTTAATACAAGTGATTCATTCTCTTTTCTAATTTGTACTCGTGATAATCGTACATCTACTTGCAAGCTCAATAAACGTAATTTAGACACACTGTTTCATTCTTAATTATAACATCCATCATCGTAAATGCAAACTCATTTTTAGACAAAGGCAGCGGTGAAAGTAGAAGTAACATCCTTCAGCTTGGCAAGCTCCTCCTTGGTCAGCACACCTCTCTCGGAAATAGCAGAAAGAATCTCGGGCTCGGAAGAACGCAGGTGAGCAATGAACTCAACCTCGTAGCGGCCGACGTCAGCAATGGCAATATTGTCGAGGAATCCGTTGACACCAGCGAAAACAATGGGAACCTGCTCTTCGGCACCGAGGGGAGAGGCCTGCTTCTGCTTGAGAATCTGTGTGAGACGCTCACCACGGGAAAGAGTCTGCTTCGTGGATGCATCGAGATCGGAACCGAACTGTGCAAAAGCAGCGACTTCACGGTACTGGGCCAAGAAAAGCTTGAGAGAACCGGCAACCTGCTTCATGGCCTTGACCTGGGCAGCAGATCCGACACGGGAGACGGAAAGACCGACGTTGATGGCAGGGCGAATACCCTTGTAAAACAGCTCGGCCTCGAGGAAAATCTGACCATCGGTAATGGAAATGACGTTAGTAGGAATGTATGCAGACACATCACCTCCCTGGGTCTCAATGACGGGAAGAGCAGTCAAAGAACCAGATCCAAACTTCTCAGACATCTTGGCGGCACGCTCGAGGAGACGAGAGTGGAGGTAGAAAACATCACCGGGGTAAGCCTCACGACCAGGAGGACGTCTCAGAAGAAGAGACATCTGTCTGTAGGCAACAGCCTGCTTAGACAAATCGTCGTAAATGATAAGGGCGTGTCTGCCGTTATCTCTGAACCACTCACCGATAGCACAACCGGTAAAGGGAGCAATGTATTGGAGAGGGGCAGCCTCAGAGGCAGTGGCAGCAACAATAATAGTGTACTTAAGAGCATCGTGCTGCTCGAGGGTCTGGACGAGCTGGGCAACGGTAGATCTCTTTTGTCCAACAGCAACGTAAACACAGTAGAGCTTCTTGGACTCGTCAGCCTGAGAGTTCCATCTCTTTTGGTTAAGGATGGTGTCAACGGCAACAGTGGTCTTACCGGTTTGACGATCACCAATAATCAGTTCACGCTGACCACGTCCAATAGGGACAAGGGAGTCAACAGACTTAAGACCAGTCTCCATGGGCTCGTGGACAGAGGTACGGGGAAGAATACCGGGAGCCTTGACCTGGGCACGAATCTTCTCTGTAGTAGCAATGGGTCCCTTGGCATCAATGGGGTTACCGAGGGCATCGACAACACGACCGAGCATGGCAGGTCCAACAGGGACGTCGACAATGGAACCAGTGCGCTTGACAGTCTCACCTTCCTTGACGGATCTGTCAGAACCGAAGAGCACAATACCGACCTGGCCGGCCTCCAGGTTAAGGGCCATACCCTTGACACCGGAAGAGAACTCGACGAGCTCCTCAGCCTGGATGTTGTTCAAACCGAAAACACGAGCGATACCATCACTAGAAGGTTAGTCAATTGACCAATAAGAGCGAGGTATGAAAAATAAGTCACCAGAGCAAGTCAGAAGTCTCCCATGAGAGCAACAACAGCAAGCAACTGAGAGCAGTACTAGAGATTGCAGCGCACAGTGAATAGACTTACCCAACAGAAAGAACACGGCCAGTCTCGTTGAGGTCGGCTTCTTCAGAAACACCTCTGATACGCTCCTCAAGAATAGAAGAGACCTCGGTGGGAGCAGCCTTAGCGGAAGCAAGACCTCTGACAAAGGCAGGGCGAGGCTAGATGCTTGTTAGCAGGTCAATTGGCAATGATGACAGAGTAACAATGTAGCGACAACGGAGAAGCCGTTGAGAAGGAGTGCCGAGCAAGTAGTCTGAATTGTTACTGGTTCACTGCTGGTGAAATAAAAACTTACAGAAGCAAAAGCGACTCTCTTGGCGGCGGAGACACCAGCGCGTCGGACTGATTGACGAAGGACAGTGCGCAACATTTGAAGTTGTTGTGATGTTAGAGCAGAAGACACTTGGGGGGTCTAGAGGTAACTCTGCGAGGGATAGAGAAGGAGAAGAAAGAGAGAAAAGAAGAAGAAAACGAAGCGGAAGATGATGAAAAAGATTTGAGCTAGCAGCGTTGAATTGGTCAGCACAACTATTATAGATTATATAATAAGAAAGTGTAATTGCAACGACTGCGCTTCAGTTAAAGGCACAAGTGTAAAATCAGCGCGGCATGGGTATAAAAGTGCAAGAGGTGACGAATGCTGATTGGCTGGAATTTGGTCTGTATGTTTCATTAAGTCACGTGTAATATAGCCAATGAGAGAGCAGTATTGACTCTCGGACATCGTGTCGTGAAGTGATGTGCTAGTGTTGCAATAGTCGTTGCTAGTAGAGAGCAAACGCTGAATTGAATTATTTAGCAAATAATGGCTTCAAAGAAACAGACTACGGCATCGCGGAGAGTGCGTGTGTGCGGTCTTGAGTGTGGCGAACGTTTGCGTTGTGAAAATGCCCAAGCTATAAGTGATACATAGTAAGCTCTAAGTTACAAGTCTTAGTTTTTGGGTCATAAGTTTTACCACTTGAGCAGCCATAAAATTACTACAGCAAACGCGTTAACGTCACGCAACGTAACGCAACGTTACTTCCCAATTAGATTCATGTGATTAGCAGCAGCTAAATCAAAATCACCTTTTTTTTGTTAATTCTTGTGATTTTTATTCTCCGCCTTCTCCTCATTTATTTTCCTTTTTTCTTCTTGTTTTACTGTATATTGTTTCCCCCGATCAATTCAGCTCAATTCATCTAACGACAGTATGTCGCCTCAAGCCCTCCAAGCCCTCCGTGCAATTCGCACAGGCCCAACCAATCTCAACATTCTGGCGCCCACCACTGCTGCAACTCTCCGCCGCATGGCTACATCCTCCTTCCAGCTGCAAGCTCACAAAGACCATCCTTCTCATAGCACTCAGGAAGGTACAATCCGCCCCGCTTTCACCTACGCAGCAGACGCCGCTGCTGGTAAGGCATACATTGACCTTGAAAACGCAACTGTTGCCCATTCAAAGGGAACAGGCGAGCTGTGGCGCAAGATTTCCATCTTCATTGTTGCTCCCATCATTGCCCTCACCACTTACCACGTTTGGACAGTGGAACAGGCTCATTTTGAGCATCTCGCGGCGCACCCAAGAAAGCCGGACGACGAGCTGCCTGCGGAGTACGATTACCAGAACGTGAGAACCTCTAAGTACGTATTTTTTTGACTCTAAAAAATGTCATTGCTAACAAAATCGTAGATACTTCTGGGGAGACGGAGACAAGACGCTTTTCTGGAACGACAAGTACAACCACAAGAAAGAAGACTAGCTTAGAGCAACCTCACGGCTTGAATATATTGAATTACTTTAAGATAAATATTTTACTCCAGAATAATCCCGTAGGCCTTCATAACGTGGAAAACACAAACAGGTTGTTGGTCGCCGCTATGGCAATCGAGTTTTCGTGCGGGTGCCAGCTCAAGTGTAGAATGCTCTTCTTGAAATCAATGTTCTCGTACTCAACGTCCCGCCGCATCATAGCGCTCATCCCTCGCCCAGGGCTTGGCCCTCTATTGCGCCCGGTCCCGCCATTCCGTCCCAGTGCACCGTTGCCGCCAATGGACATGGGCATCCCGACCTTCTTGGTCTTGAACGCACTCTTATCGGCCTGCAGCACAATCTCGGTTTCTTCCGCCTGTGGGTCAACGGCGTTCGGATAAATCATAACATTGTTGTTATATGAGCCCGTTGCTACCGACTTGCCATCGCCCGCAAACGCCACCTCAAATTTGTCAAAAATGGCATCGCCCTCGTAAGCATCACACAATTTTTCGCGAATCTGCTCATGGAGGTTGATTGTTTTAACAGGCTCCCGCTCCATGTTAACGTCCCAGATCTTGACCGTCATGTAGTCGCGCGCCACGATAAATCGCCCATCGTTGGAAAATCGGACGTCCGAAATGCTCGATGTAATTTCAGTAAAAAATGAATGCTGAGCAGGGTCCATCCACTCTTCAAATAGCTTGTTGTGAGAGTCACAAAGAGCGTTCTCGCGCATGTCTGCCAGCTTGATTGTGCCCTTACTAGACGAGTACATAAATAGATTGCAACTTTGTGGGTGAAACTCTGCGGCTGTAATGACCTCCGTTAGCTCCTCCATATTTGCAGGCTTGATGTCCACTATATTAAAGCTCTGGTCTGCAATCTCCATGTTCCACAGATTTATCCTCAAGTCGTCTGCGCTGATATAGGTCTCACCATCTGAGTTGGGACTGATGGAATTGATATGGTAAGTGTGTGCGTTGGCGTAGAGGCGACGGGGGGTGGCCGCAATCATTGTATCGTGCAAGGCCATCCTTGGCAGGGACAGCGAGTTCAGGTTGAGGCGACCGCGGCCACCATGCGAATCAGCGAGGTTGTTCTCTGCCACCACCTTGATTGACTTTTCGTAAACCTTCCACAGCTTGATTGTTTTGTCGTTGGTGGAGAGTAAAAAGTGGGCCTGGTTCTGGCGCTTGCACCACTTGATCTTGTTGATTTTTTCTTCGATTTCAAGGGACTTCAAGTAGTCAAATTCGGCATCGTGTGATTGAAACTCCGTGTAGAAGCGGTACTCGCAGTCCTTCTTGGATTCGTTGCGTTCAAAGAGCACGACCCTGCCGCCTTTGTCGCCCGTGGCCAGATAATTCCCCGTGTGGTCGAACTCCACTGTAGATATAACGTCCGCCTCTGTGATGTTTTCAATGTCGCCTTTGTCGCCAAAGCATTGTGAGAACTTCCACGTCTGCTTTGGGTTTGTACTGTCATTGTCGGACATAGTGGTGATGGTGTTAGAGGGTCAAAGGCGAGAGGGATCTGACGGTTGGTTGTGGATTGATGGCGCTGTGAATAAGTCTAAGATGAGCTGAACAGAAAGCAGTGACGGATAGAAGAAGAAAGAAAGATTATGAAGATGAAGGGAAATATGGATCCAGAGAAAATAAGAAGATGGAGGAGAAGAAGAAAAACAAGTGCGATGGAAGGAAGTGATCAATAAAAAAAATAAAAATAAAAATAAAAATAAAAATAAATATAATAAATATAATAACTAGTTAAAATAATCAGTTAGGCCTAAGATAGTCCGTATGTTTGGTGACTAAGCAGATGTATGATTATTAGTCATAGTAATATGCGTCACTGCGTTTTCAGTGAAGAACCACGGCCATCTCAGTAACCTACTCGCGACCGACGGTACCGACAACCGATAGCAGGACCGATAACCGACAACCAACACCCTATAGCATGCCGCAAACACCAAAGAGGCTCTCTTCTGCTCGCAAGCAAAAAGCGTCTACAAGTCGTGCAAGCTTAGTGCCCGGTACCGACACTTCTACGAAGGATATAAACCCTCATCAAATAACCGATCAAAAGCCCGATCAAAGCCTCGCACATCCAGTCACACCCGCACCCCGCCTAGGCGGCTTATCCAAGCGTCCGACACCCGGTGGTCCATATATTGTAACTACGCCGGCGATAAGTGCCCTAGGCATATCAGACACGCTAGACGCGTCTGCAAGCACTGGAGGTGGGAAACGGGCGTTTACACCCAAACAAGTGGGCCGAAGGTCTAAAGAAACGCGCGACAAATCGGCACCTACTGCTAGTAAAATAACTACTCCTATAGCCACGCCAGTCCCTAAGTCACGCAAAAATGGTATAAAAAGTCGCGGTGGCAGCAGCATTGGTGAAAACAAACGCGGTAATCGGGGTAGAGGCAGATTCGAACCTATTTCTACTACAGCGGTTGGCGCGTTTTCGTCCGTTGGGGCCTTTGATTCTCACCGCCAAGTAGGGCTTGCCCATGAGGCTAAGGAGCCTACACCGCTGAGCCATGATATGTTAAACATACCCTCTGGCGCGCTCAAAACGAGTGGGAGTGATGATGAGATGGGAAATGACCCAAATGCATACGATATGACAAGGTCCTTAGGAGTAGACATGGATGAATTCTTTCCTATTCGTCCAGCACGGGAGGAGTTAAACTTCGACAACAAAGAGGTAATCAAGGTAGGGCCAGAAGTTTCAGAAAGTGACCGTGTGGCGCTTGGACTGAAGCCAGGCGAATATGTCCAGCCAGAGGAAATGATTGAACTGAAAAGAGCAGCTGAGGATCACATAGCGCTGGCGCAAGAATTCAACATCTCCTCTAGCCTTGATCCGTCTTTGCCTACGATGACGGAAGACACACGACGAGCACGCCCAGATATTGAGCAAAAGCTATATTTCTTTCAAATGCCGGTCCTGGGGCCTAAGTTTGAGACTTCCAGAGAGACTATTAGAGAGAAAGGCAAGGATAAAGGCAAAAGCAAAAGCAGGGATAAAGGAAAGAGCAAAGACGTTACAACTGAAGAAGTGGAAAAGAAGCTAAACACGCGGTACCCTGAGGGAATGGCAGGCAAACTTAGGTTGCACAAGTCGGGGAAACTCACAATGACATTGGGCAATATCGTCATGGAGGTGTCGCAGGGAATAGATGCTAACTTTCTTCAAGACGTGGTAGCAATCAGTCCTGAAGACCAAAAGGCACATCTAATAGGGCAAGTGACTCGCAAAATGATAGTATCACCAGACATAGACGAGCTTCTCAAGTAGCTTTCCAAGCACCGAACTGATAGCTAAGGTACCTTTATGCGTTTAACGTACAGTATTCAATAGAAACATTTGTAGATATATAAACCCCAACCCTATATTTAGAGCATAAACGGTCGGAGCAGTGGCCTACTCAAATCCCTGAACAATCCTTTGAACAACGACCAGCTTTTGAAGACCGCCACGCTCTGAAGCTACGCCTTCAATGCAAGATTTACTCTGTAATACTTCCAGAGCAAACTCAACACACGGATACCAACGTCTCCGTTTTTTTAAAACCCTTTGAATCCCCTGATACTCTTCTCGCCACCATGGGAGTACCAAAATGGCATACACAAAGTGAACAGGCTTCAACGTCTCCACCGCGCAAACGGCCCCGCCTGCAGTCGTTTGCGTCTAGTATATCTCGGCGGGCGGGATCGAGGAACTTGCGAATGATGCATTCTATGAGGTCAATACCCTCTGCTAACACGAATTCAGGCACGAGCATTTCTAGCGTTCGGCGAAGCCCTTACCTGCGACAACCGCTGCCATTAGCAGGAAGCAGCAGCAGCAGTAACAGTAGCAGCAGTGGCGTTGCGGGGCTTACGACGGAAGATACAGAGTCAGATATGGAGGTTTTGGGAACAGCGCGCGCGAATAATTATGAACGCGAGTTGGAGGCACGAAGACAGAATCTGCCACGATTTATACGCTGGAGAACTCCTCAGCAGATACAAATGCAGGCGCAGCAGGAGCAAGGAGAGCCAAGCTTTAGCGAGCAAAATGCTGAAGAGATAGGAGAACGAGATACGGCGTCAGGCAGTTTATTGAATGACCCGCGTTTTTCGCAGCTTTTGTTTCCTGCATCGCAAAACACTTTTCGGCCATACCAAACGACACTTAGCAGACATAATGCCATCAGGAATCTGCGGCGAATGCTACAGCCGTCGGCACGCAGCAGTAACATGAACGACACACCGTACCATAATCAAGCATGGACTAGTTCAGTCAACCTTCCACAAATAGCGCAGGCATTATCATCTTTTGAGCTGGATGAGTACGGGAGGGCTGGCGAGGAAGCTCAAGAAGAAGGTAATGGTAACAACCACGACGATGAGGAAGGTGGGACGAACGAAAGTAGCAGCGGTAGCAGCAATAGCAGTAGGAGGAACAGTCGGAACACCACTGATCGAACTCAGCGTATGCGAGAGATCTCCGCACATGTACAAGCCATTGATCGAATGATTGACAGAGGACACGCGCCAGACGGGATGGAAGCTCCTGGGTTTTCGCCCATGTATTCGACCATGCTGAGGGCCCGGACGCAAGCTTCTATACGAGCAGGTGAGGGGACTGAGCAAAGTCAGCAAAGTTCGCCGGCGGCGGTTGTCCCACTGCCAAACAGTGTATCAGATATGGTGGCAGGCGTTCAGGGCAGTGGCAGTGGCAGTTCTCGACGGTTGCAAGCGGCCGCGGTAAGTCCTCGCTTAGCTTGGCTTGCGCGGAAATCTCACTCTTCGGGATTAGTGCCGATGACGGCGACGACGATGACGGGAGACGGTGTGAGCAATGGTGGTGCCGAAAAGGCAAAGGATCTTGAAAGGGAGGTGGAAACTGAGAAGGAAGAGGGCGAAGAACAAAGAGAAGAGGATCAAGGTGGTCCACAAAATGAGGCAGAAGAAGATGAGAATTTTGTGCGGCCTATAACACGGTCAACTTCGTTTAGTTCTTCGACATCGAGGCGGTCGCAACGAACAGTTCATTTCACAAACCCTGTATCAGATGCTGAAGGAGCAGTGGTCGATGATGACGATGATGACGATAATGATAATAATGATGAGGACAATGAGGAGGAGGGCGAAGTTACGTTTACGATCCGTGCAGGCACGCCACCACCAGCGGTGCTGATACGAAATACGAGTGTGCCGTCGTTTGTGATTATGCCGGAGTATGAGGGTTTGATGATGGATGTAACGGAAATTGATGTCGACGAAGATTTAGATGTTGATGCTGATGAAGATTTGGATGCAGATCTGGATGGTGATTTGGATCTGGATGTCTAATTGAAAGATTTGATCGGATCCCATTTGAAGTCGATTACGATTGACGTTTTCGTTGATTTTGATTGATTTTGATCTGACTTCATCTGTGGCTTTATCTCATGCTCTTAACTCGTGTGTCATTTTTTCAAGTTGAAAAATCTACCTGCCGGTGGCAAAGTCTGCAATAGAACTTTTTCATTCTAACGTTCAGTTTGGTTCTGTTCTGTATTTATTTGTTTTTACTATTTTATTTTTTTCTCTCTATTCTTCCAGTTCTTTTCAAACATTCGAGCTTGAGTTTGAACTTCAGCTTCATGAGCGGTGCATTTGTTCAGTATTTACAGCATTGGCCATGGTGAGCACTGTGCAAGTATTTTTTTTTTTCCTTTTGATCTGATCTGATCAAACAAAACGTCAAAACGTAATATTAATCAGATTGATCAGAAGGTAAATCGTTGGCCTTATCACCTTTATCAATCTACCCTTACCCATGTGAGAGTTACAGCAGTTTGAGCGTGCAAGGATGGCGCAAGTTAAATTTTTAACTTTAATTTTAATCCTAGTTTGCCCTTGATTCGTGGCTCCTTAATTACCATGAATATCGATCGATTGGTCCTATCAAACGCGTCGCCGTCGTTTTGAAGCTCGAGATGCCTGGGGCTCCGAAGTAAAGTTTTCTACGCGAAGAATGGCATTTTATATTAAATCTTCAATCTGATTAACATGAAGTTTTAAGCTTCTTGGTAGCAAGGGGTTTTCTCTTAAAGTATAGACTTCTTATAGGCATTTTGTAAACTACGTATCTTGTAGTCTAGGTCTAGTCTTCCAAGATGGTGGCATCTTTTAAAGAGCGTGTTTAACGTGTTTAACATGTTTCAGGTCTACCTAAATTGTTCTTCTGGTTCTCTTTTCGTTCTTCCTATGTTTTTAATGTTCCTCTTTGGTTATTATATATTTACAGATATAGGCTTTTGATTTACGTTTTACTTTAAAATATTTTGAGTGAAACAGAAACAACTGATTTAGAAATTTAGGTGAGACTGTGTTTTAGTGGTTTGGAGTATACTGCAGCTGCAGCATCAACTCCCACAGCAGTAGCTATTTTTGTGGTGGCTATTTATAATATACAAGTAGCGTAGCTGTAGCGAACAAGCAGGTAAGAGAATGAGCACAGTAGCCCACAATTCGTAGTCCGCGACTCTACGTACTATCTGAAGGTTATAGCAAGGCGCAATAATGGGGTAGCAATGGCCACTAGCTATGATAGACAGTGGGGAGGCATCGAACAAGTTTTGAGCAAGTTTTGAACAAGTGGACAACATCCCCTTCTATCCCGGGATATCCTTGAACTTTCTGGCCCAGCAAATTAGACTGGTCTGGTTTGGCCTACCGCTATATAATAGCAGTTCTTTTTGGGCGTCTTTAATGGTTTACAATTCACACAGGGCATGCTTGGTGTCTTAGTCTTGAGACTCTTAAGATTTTGACACAGTCGTCGGCTTTTCATAAACACATGACGAGCATGGTACATGGAGCGATGATAAACAAACTACATGATGATACATAGTGCCTTGGGTCCTTTCTGCCAACGTCTTGGAGTCTTGGAATCTTGGACCTCTCAGTTGTAAGACTTGGTAGGCTAGTGCCACAATCTAGTCTACCAGCAGGAAATTTGCATGGAAAAGGATTTGCAGGCAGTTGAAGCACTGCTATAGACCACACAGTTCATCGTTACAATAGCAACCGCTGATTGGTGACGAAATGTTTCACTGTGTTCAAGTAGAGAACGGGCAGCAGCTAGCTCTTCGCTCAGACTAGCTTCTTCCTATTGGTACCGTAGATGGATGTGGCCGTTGTTATTATTGTCACCGCGTTGGGGTTGTTGGTTTAGCTTAAACTTTCGAGCACTGCAACGGTCATTGACAACAGATCTGACCGTAAAATGGACAACAGAGTGGACAGCAGAGTGGACAGCAAAGAAGGCAAGTAAGTAGGCAAGTAAGAAGACAACGGAGTAGAAATCGGAGTGAAAATCGGAGCAAACAGCAAAGCAAACAGAGCAAGCAGAATAAACAAAGTGAACCAAAGTGTACTAAAGTAAACAGATGAGCATAAACAGTGAGATCACAACAGTGAGATTAATGAGATCAGCCAGATGAAATCTTTGCCTGTGCCAGTGCGATTGGCGGAGATGAACCGGCTCTTTTGACACCTTTGCAGACGTTTGACAACGTTTCAAGCAGTAGTTGTGGACTGGTAGTTCAGACAATAGACTTCCAACAAGAGCAAAAGGTTTCTAACAAAAGGCTTTTGAGGAATTCACAGATGGCGATGGTAGGGTCCCCTAGATCTACAGTACAGAAGGTTTTTTAAATTGCCCATTCTTTGTTCAGGCTGTTTCGTCTCCTGAGAGTACAACACCGCCCAGCAATGAAGCTTGCGTCTTTCACCACGAGAATGGCCTCTTGCTGTTATTCTACGTGGCCAGCGTTTGGCGGTGGCTACTGCAACTGTTGCAGCTATAGTCCGGTCTTGTCTAGTCTAGGCCAGTTGGTCGTGGAAAATAGACAGTCACTGCTTGGCCGTGTTTGAGCGTTTGTTTGAGGCGTGCAGCTTGTGCGGTCATTGCAGTCAGACTATGTACATGTTGCGCAGGTAGTACGTTTGTACACGTGTGCTACGTACGTTCGCACGCTTTGCTGTGCCTTAACCTAAAAAGAAAATATTTAAAAGACAAAAGCAACACAACAACGAAAGAAAACTAAGCTAGTTTTAGTCAAGATCGGTGGAAATTAAAGTGACGATTAGTTGAGAACCTCTAGAAATCAGCGAAGTTACACCAGATACTGGTGAAAAAGAAAAGAAAGACGGAAAAATAGAAAAATAAATCCTTTTTCTTCATTATTTTTCTAATTATTTTTGTGTTTGGCTGAGCAGATACCATTACGATATCGTTCTATTTTCAATGACGGAACCTTCTCAAACTGAATAGAATTGATTGACCTGTGCGAGCAAACCGGCCAGACTTGTCTTGTATATATATATATATGAATAATGGACCATCACCTATGGCTATTGCAAATTTTGAGAATTCAATTTCGTTTACAGATTTCGGAGCGTGTTTAGAATATATCTCAAGGCAACTTAAGGTATCGCGACGTCGACCCTTTCTTCATTTGCTCCTTTTATTTAACCTCTCCAAATTGATATATTTTCCCGTATCAATTACCTCAGCCTTAACAAGGGGTACACCTGTGTTCGAGTCCGCGTATGCCCTGCTTCTGTCGTATCATCTACGGTTGAAAAACGATTGAATAAATTGCAATATATATAAATACCGTCTCATTTCTCATTTCTCGTTTTTGTCTATTCTCCATTCGCCATCCACAATGCGCTTCTCATCCACACTCCTTTTTCTGACTGCAGGCAGTCTTTCACTATCATCTCCCCTTCCACTTCCCATCCCCAACACCGTTTCCGATGGCTCAAACCCAACCACCCAGGTAGACCGCCAGCTTACCGGCCCTCTCCTCGACATTGGCGACCCCGTCACTACTGTCCAGCTGGGCCAACACACCTTTAACAACTCTTGGGGCGACCCTTACGTTACCACCTACTCGCCCCCAGACGCCGCTTTCAACCAAGTCCGCATTGTCCTCCAGGTCTCTTCTTCTGGCATCCAGTATGACCGCCTCGCTAGACTGTACATTGGCGGCGCAGAGGTCTGGAGATCCTCCACCGCAGAGCCAACCGGCGGCGCCATGTCCTACTCCTTTACAAAGGACGTCTCCTCTTACCTCGCGCTCTTCAAGTCCGACCAGGATGTTGTCTTTGATTTGGGCAATACCGTCAATTCAGACTACACAGGAGCATACTGGACGCAGCTCACTGTCAACTTTTACAACGCTACCTTCGTTGACGCAGCCACAGACACCATATTTGACTCTTACTCCTCACGCGCTCCAGCAACTGACATCATCCCCATTAGGCCCAAATCTGAGTTAACTAGCACTGCGTACTGCTACACACTGCCCTCAGAGTCAATTGACTTTACAATTGACCCCCTGCCCAAGAACACCACGCGCGTAGTCCTCGACGTGTTTGCATCCGGAAACGGTGACGACGAGTTCTGGTACTACAACATGCAGCCGCAAAATACCGATGTTTTTGTCAGCGACGGCCTCGCGCTGTCGGGCAACTACCCGTCGCGCTTCATAGAGGTGTATGTCAATAATGAGACTGCGGGCATGGTGTTACCTTTCCCGGTTATCTTCACGGGCGGGCTTGCTCCAGGGTTGTGGATTCCCAACGTGGGCATTAACGCGTTTGATCTCCCAACGTACCCCATTGACCTGACCCCTTTGCTGCCCAAGCTTTGGGAAGGAGCCAGCATCCAGATCTCCATCACTACAGGATTCGGCGCGCTGGCCACGTCCGACTGGTACGTCAATGCCAACCTGCTTATGTGGCAGACCGAAGGCGTCGAAGGGTCTGGCACAGTCGTGCAGGGCACAAATACAAATAACACCAACTCTTTCACGGAGATCGGCACCGATTCCATGATGGAGTTGCTAAGCATTTCGCGCGACATTTCCACGCAGGCAATTCTCAACTTTACCAGCACCGCCGACGGCACCACGGATTCAGCCTTTGTCAAAGCGTCCCAGGTACTGTCGTACACAAACACTAAGAACTTTTACGACTCGGGCGCCAGCAGGCAGGTCGCCCAGGTATCCTCCGGCCACTGTATGCTGCACGTAAGCAAGGCTGGCGCCGACCTTACTAAGTTTGCTAACGGCGTCGATTCCGACACATCGCCCACGGACTTTTCGCTTGTGTTTGACGATACCGACACCAACAGCGCGCTGGATCTCAAGACAGAATGGAGCTACATCTACCCACTGGCCATCAATGACGCTTCGGATAACTCCACGTCGCAGACAGATATCCGCCATGGGTACCTGTTCAACGATGCCAACACTTTCAACGTGTGGACGTTCCAAAACACCTCGATTGATGAATCAAGCACGCCGGCTGCCACGCAGTACCTGACGCAGTGCCTAGTCGGGCTGGACGCAAACACATACACGACGTACGAGGAGTTTGCGGCCACGGCCAACTACGACGAGTACTACGTCAACACAGACTCGCCGAATATCAACAATGTCGTGGGATTTGGCGAGACTAACACGGTAACAACGACGGTCAACAATGCGGCCAACGTCGCGTACTTGAAAAAGGACACGGATAAGTCGGCGGTCGTTGCGGCAATTCAGAATGTGTTTGATACAGTATTGCCGACGATTACGTTGTCCAAGCGAGATGTAGTCGAGGAGGAACTGAGTGAGAGCGAGGGTGAGAATCAAAACGTCAAGCGATCTATAGGCGTGGGCAGAAGCCCGTTTCAGCGACGGCCTACCGATAGCGACGTAGGCGAAGCTGGCGGATTGGCCAAGCGTGATGGTGCTGTACGAAATTTCCCCGTGGATTTATCAGGGCTTGGACGCAGTCCATTTCATGTGCATAGTACATAAAATCTTTGTAGCTTTTTTGTCATTTTTTGTTAATTTTTTTTCATGGTTTAGATATAGATTTTTTTGTTTTCTGTGCCAGGTAACTCTGGACTCTGCCACTACCAGCTGGTAGACTATTGAATAGAACTGTAGTAAGCAGTGGAATTTTCAAAATTTACGAATTTCATGAAGCATTTTGTTTAATCTTTTTTTTTATATTTACTAGGCCTGGATATACCAGCAGTTGAATTAGTTCATTGGCTAATGTATATCTCAGTTGAGTTTCATGAGTAGCAGTAGGTGGTAGAAAGATGAAAATTCAAATCCAAACTTTGCCCTCTTATTCTCTCATGTCTGTCGATGAATTTCAAGTAAAAGCAAGTGAAATCAATTTGCCAATCGATTTGGAGGTGGTGAAAGAGGCTAATAACTACCTTGCCATAACGTTGGTATCATTGAGAACTGCCAGCCTGCTTCAGAGGTTGTATTTTCAGACCTTCTCTGCTACACACCCACTATTGGGACTGCTCAAGTCTGGTGCTGATCGTTTGAATGCGAGCGTCGACAGGTTGCAACGGCATGTTATGCGAGCGATTCATGTAGCCAAGCGATCCCCGGTAGACTGGCCTACGGTAGGCGATTGCTGCTGGGCCACCTTGAATCTGGTCTGGCAGTGGCTCAGTAGCCGCCCGTTGGTTCAGGCCGCTCTCCCGATCACTTGGATTCCATCTGCATATTTACTCCACCATTCGAGAACGCTTTAGCTTCTAACGCTTTTCGACGCTTGCTTGCGCTTCTTTGCGCCTGCGTGCGACTTCATTACGGGTATTACCCACGGCTGCTTGTAACGCAGAAATTCACAGAAATTTCAAGCCTTTCGCAGATTCTCGCAGATTCTCGCAGGATGTCTCCACAGGCCTCTACAAAAACTTTAAGAGAACCACGAACCCATGAAAAAATACAACATCAAGTTATGTGAATGAGGCAGGTCTACTGGGCTGTACTGACCCTCTCAACTACTACCGTTAAGAAGACGTCCATATGGCCATTCTCACATCTGCTCGTCTCCTCGTCTTCAGGGGGTAGCTAACGTATGGGCCCTCCTACACTCAATGCTCAAGTAGACACGTAAATACATATACATTGGCTTCATAGACTGCTCGACAGCACGCGTGATACCATAGGCTTTTCTTCTTAACGCTCTTCAATTTCTAGCAAGCTTTTTCTTCATTACTGCTCTCATCCTTGCTTCATCTATATTACATCTCGAAGGGATAACCGTGAACCGTGAACCCACGGACCCAGGGCCCGACCTAGTTAACAGCCTTTTAGTCTATCTCTCTCAAACAAACCTCATCTCAACTTCACCCTCTTATTCAACTTCTCTACTCTTCCACTTCTCTACTTTTTTACCTAAACTTCTTGAGCTCAAAACTTTCTTGACTTCTCCTCATCACTCGGTCAGTCAGAAATGACAACCCCCTCCTCTCACTATGCAAGCTCCCTCCACCCCCAGAATTACACTCTCCGAAGCCTTCAACCAGTCTCACGCTCACAAAAAATCAAAAGCACAGAGGGCTCTGGGCGATCCACATCCCGGCTCATCCTTATTTCATAAAAAGACCTTTGCAAAGAAGCACTTGCCTACACAATTGCCTGCGCCTCTGTCTCCACTTGCATCTGCAAATTCATCGCGCCCACAATCAAGAGACCAATACCATGAAACACATCACCCTGCGTTCTTGAACCCCATCTCGACACCGTTCGTCAATGACCATCGCTCGTTACAACACACTGACCACGAGCCCAGAAGGCCCACCCACACGCTCTATGCCAGCAAAAGCACTGGAAACCTACGCCAAAAAGCTTCAAGCATGTTTGAGAAAGACCTGCCCCCGCTACCTCCACCCGACAACGTGCTCGGCCGCGACATGCGTCCTCTGCACCCAACACACCCACAGCCACAGCTGGTAAGTTTCGTGAATTCCTCGGTGTATTTGTTTATTCTCAGAATCTCAGAGAGCCTTGCAGCGTGCTACTGCTACAGCGCTGGAGCCCACCTCAGTGAAGCTTTGGGCAAGTGTATGTAGAAGTCATGTCATGGCCGCTTGTGGATGAACTTTATCGCCGTCGTCCCCTGAGAAACGCTCTTTTGGGCCGATCGCAACCTTTTGGACTGCTGCATGAAAAAGTTTTGTTACATTGCCCGAAGAGATCAAATCTGAACGCGAATCGCCCGAAGGGGTAAATGTCAAACGCACGCACCTCTAAATGGAACGCACGCACAATATGACCCTCTCTAACTTCGATAATTTTAGGCTCGCAAACCTTCGAGCGAAACTCACCTTGACTACCTTTCAAAGTTCCCATCGATATCAGCTGTCCCTGACTTTGAAGGAGCCCTTGAGGCAGATCTTGAGGCAGATCTTGAGGCAGATCTTGAGGCAGACCCGGGAGCAGACCCGGGAGCAGACCTAGAGGAAAGCTGGATGTCACAGCACACCTCGCGGTCCGATATTACTCCACATTGGACAATTGGCAAAACGTCTCCCATCAATTTGCGGAACCAGGCAACTAGGCCAAGCAATCCACTTGCATTCTACCCGAATTCCCGTTCATCTCCTTCTAAGACTCCGTTCACGCTGCCGCCCGGTGCGACGCACACGCACAAGCAGACGCAAGAACTCTACGACTTCAACAACCAAATCAACCTAAACACTCGTCACACGAGCAGCAGTAATAGCCCCGGCAACGACGAGCAAGATGCTAGTATCTCACTGCTGCAAAAATGGGAAATAGCCCACTCTTCTCACAAGCCGACTTCAACAACAGACTCTTTTTCTCGCTCAGTATCTCTCTCCAACCGCACTTCTCCTGTTGACACTGATTACACGGCTGTCTCGCCTATTTTCCTGCACTACCATCTTTCACCTTCTTCGGCTTCAATACAATTCTCGTCTCACCATCTCACGCCAAGCCAAGAACTTCCCCTGAGACTGTCAGGCCCGGACTCCGAAAACCTGTCTCTACATGTCCTGTCTGACCTGCCTACCACCATAACTACTGCCACCCATCTGAGTCAAGCTGGTCTTCGTTCTACCCAGTACCTGCCCAGGTCTCAGTCTCAACCTCCATCTGCATCATTCCGTCTTTTCACTCATCCGCAAGAGGGCCAAACTCTAGGGCCTTCTTCTCCTTTTTTGAACATGATTCCGACTCAAACACGTTCCACAAAACATCCACCAGCATTCATTGATGTCGAAAAAGCAAACAGGCCGTTCATATCAGGGTATGCGACAAAAGTCCCTTTCCACCAAACCGAGCAAAGTCAAAACGATCTTGGGCCTAGGCCAGAAGTCCAGGCTGACGAAATTGTCACTCCTAAACGTCTTCACCGCGCCCGCTACAACTTGGATGGTTCTATCCCAAAAACACCCATAACCACTTCTTCTCGCACTTTCCGAAAATCCACACATTACCCTAGCCCAGGCAGCCAAGTGCCCGAGAATCCCACTATTTTCACGGCAGATTCCTTGCAGTCGCAAGGCCCACATTACTGTCCTGCCCCACATGGCAATTCGAGGACGCTCAAAAACGTAGCTAACCAGATTGGCTCTTCGGACAAAGATTGGGCTGTGGATAGAGACTCCCAGAAGCGGCCTCCGAACAGCAATAAACGAAGTCAACATCAGCATCTCGAACCCCTTCGACCAGACTATCGACTGGACTACGAGCCTCCTCAAACACCTTCGAGGCCGAGCACCGAATATATGAATAGATCACACGGTGAGTTTTCTCCATTTACTTAGTTTTCTTTTGATTTTTACCCCTAACATTTCTTTAGCATCTGCCATGATTCATCAAGATGTCAAGGACGAAGACTCGAGCGATCCGCTTGTTCAGAAGAGAATACGGACTAAGTACAATCTAATACGAGAACTTTTTCAGACAGAAAAGACTTTCATGTCTGACATGAAAGTGCTAGTTGACATATACTGGTCGCGACTCTTGACTCCTCCATTCTCCAACTACGTCAGCGAGCGAGACAAGTTAGCCCTTTTCACAAACCTTGACCAGCTGGTGGTTCTTTCTCGCACGTTCGTGTCTCACTTGGAGGAATGCGTCCCTGCATACATTTTGACTGAATGTGAATTGACCCCTTTGTCAAATGGCAATGGCAGCTATTTGGAAGATGTCCAGTCCCACATAGGCGAAGTTATCCTAGAGTATATACCCAATCTCGAACTGACGTACAAAGTGTATTGTGCTCAAAGCCAGTTCCAACTCAACACATTCTATCGTATCAGCACGCAGGGCTCTCCCATGGTTGACAAATGGCTACAGGAGTGCCGCCAGCTTTCTGAGGACAAAACTCAAGCATGGACCTTAGACGCTCTACTCATCAAGCCTGTCCAACGGCTTTTAAAGTACCCATTACTGCTTGCAAACATGCTTGAAGTGACCCCTGAAAACCACCCAGACTACCGCCGGCTGAAACGGGCACTGGATAAGATGCAAAAAACAGCAAACCGCATCAACGACATTGAGCCTGAAAACGATTACTTTTCAATGCCTACTACACCTACCTCTGTGCCCATTGACTACAACATGTCCATGTCGCAGCTAAAAAACAACCCACAATGCGACGAAGAGCTGGAAATGCTGCTCATTCAATTTGACCGCAAGCAGCGGCACGTCAAAAATTTAACGAAATATCTTCAGGCCGAAATTCTGCAGATACAAAAACATTTTGATGCCAATAGCTCGCTTGCGCAAGCTTGGAGCAGTTGGGGCTCTCTTTTTGAACACAGCAGCTTTCACAATGCCCGCATCAAGGTTTATCAACGATTTGCTATGTTTGCGCTACCCTTTACAACGTCTTCGTCTGCGCGTGTGTCAACCAACAAACTATCAAAACGAGTTGAAGATGAGGCGATTCAGCCGCTGCTTGAAATGTGGGCTGGATACTATAGTGTTGCAAACAACATTTCACTTCGTGAAAAACATCATGCATCATATCAAAAATACGTCGAGTGGAAAGCAAGCTATGCAGCGTCTACGGAGGAAGAGCCTCAACTAGATGCTGCAACGCTGGAGAGCGCGGACATGTTTTTGCAGCTACACAATTTGCTTAAAGCAGAGCTGCCGGCGCTTTTCAGTATTACCGAAGAGCTAATTGATTCCTGTCTCGTTCGTTACTTGGCAATCCAGCGAGACTGGTTTCGAGTTGCAGTTGACTCAACGTCAAATGTGTTTGGGTTGACTTTGGTTGACATTCGACCCACGAGCAGCGATGCAGATCCAATTGTGTCAACTTTCAACCGTAGCAGCACTTCGCAGACACACAAACTCGTCGATGAAGAACTGGCTATTTGCCAGTATCGCCAGCTTTCAAGCAAGAGATATAGTATGGCTTCGCTCGATTTTCAAAGAGGGTTTACAAACAGTTTTTACGGGTCAACAAGCTCGCTGTCGTCTTCTAGTGGTTCATTGTACCCAGCTGCCAGCAGCAGCACTGATGAGCTTTACTACACGTCAGCAACAACCGCATCGTACCTTTCGCCGTCCATTTCTAATGCAAGTACTGTCCATCAGCCCGCAGCTGCACAGTACTTTTATCCACACCATCAACACAACAAGCAGTCAGTCGCCTCTGCATCTACGTCCACATCGGCGTCCACGCTCATGAGCACAATCGGAAGTGTCCATACGACAACCCCCATGCTCCACAATAACAACGTAAACAACAACCTCAGACCAATTGTATCTCCCGCGAGCAGTATACAAAGTGTGGCCACCAGTAGTAGCGGTGACGGCGGCGCTCAACCAGTGAGAAGGCGAAGCAGTTTAATAGCTTTGTCGGGGTGGACTAAAAGGGGCCGCAGACAATATAGTGCTACTACTACTGCTACTGAGCAACCTTCTGGTGCGGGTACTGTTATGATTGGGGGTAGTCAGAGGCAAGGAGCTCGAGCGGCTAGCCATGCACGGCTAGGAGTTATGAACAAGAGTTGAAATCTAGTGGTATATGCTGGGCTGTCAAACTACCCTAAGATGTGGTTTGTGTTTTGCGGATCATTGTGCTTTTACTACGGAAAACCTACACTCACGCACCAGCAACAATATCAATATACGATTAATACCCCAATATGTAATTCTTAATTTATTTATTTATTTTGTTTTGTGACGATCATATTGTTTTTTAGCTACCGGTATACTACAAGCGAGAGCTAGGTGAGAACGTTAATAGGAACACAGTAACTGTATGATAACAGGTTTTGTATGAGATAAAGCGGACAATGCTACGAGGGTCAGCTACTATAAGTAAGGTGAGGAAACTATGGAGAAAGAGAAAGAGAGATTAGAACAGTTTGATAGTGAGGAAGAAATCAGCGGGATTTTGTATTCGCAGTTGAGGAAGCAGTAAAGATGGTGATGATCTTGGGTGATGCTTATAGATTCAGTCTTGAACTACTATATTTTTAACAGCTAAAATGCGGGCCATGTATTCTGTCGGTATTTAGTTCTTAGTTCCTTTTTTTTTTAACAATTCTTGTATTTTCAATTATCTTGGTCGTTTACTTTGAGTTTTGAAATGTCAAAGCTTTTATATATTTTCTTGAGCTTTGATCAAAAGTCTTTAGTTCTAGATGCTGAATTTTTGGAAACGTTAAGAATAGAAAAATGTCATCGCAGAAATCTTTTTCTTGTTTTATTGTAAGATGTATCTATGATGCTCACTATCAAATATCCAGAAGAGTGATGATTGGATATCAAACTACTCAGTTGAAAAAACAACCTGCAAAAGAAAAGTGTTGGAAAAGCATTAGTACTAAGTTTCGCTTCACTAGAGTGGAGACCAAAAAATGTCTATCTCAATTACAAAAGGTATGTCAGTCAATACACCTCGATCAGATTGGTAAAAGAGGACTCACTAATACGAATGCTAGAGCTTAAAAGTAGATGGCCGTCTCTGTCTTTCTCAGGTCTCTTTTGCTAAAATTTTTTTTTTTAATTGGTAGGCCGCAACCTTTTATGCAGTCATTTCCAAAGGGCTTAATGGTCTTGGTTTCTTGTTTAACTGCTTTATTTTGTGATCCCTAAGTGTTGGAGGTTTGATTGGACGCCTTTACTTCAAAGTGTTGACCATAGAGCGTGACAATACATATCAGAAAAATATATAAATTGTTTTTGTTCTATCAATATAGAATCTGAGAATAGATTGAATTGATATTGAGTAAATATTCATTTTCACTAAAGACTCGATCGTAAAATCTTTTATGTATTTTTCTTTATCTTAAAAAAGTTAACTGTTCAATTTTCTGTTATTTTCAGTTTTTATACATGTTTTTTTTTTTTTTTTTTTTTT
>JAJMAH010000170.1:0-39236 GCA_030564925.1 Geotrichum aggregatum | reverse complement strand
AAAAGAAAAGGGATGCAGCCTGGAGAGCACTTACAATGCTCAAAAGGAGCGTCAAGGAAACTGAACGTGAAAATTGGAGCCTGAAGTTTAGGCAGGAAACAAGTGGAAGCTACTATAGGACCATTACAGGCAATGAACTGTACGGTAAGTCTGTAAGAAATCCTCTAATTTCGCTGATGAAAACGCTGGACAAACCCATATTCCGACACCATCGAAGCAATTGAACACAAACACGGCGAGAAAGCTGAATTGGTCTGTATCAGACAAGAACTTGGACAGTCCCTCTTTATTAGGTGTACTTGGTTTAGTCAGTCAGAGTAGTTTCCCCGTTTAGTTCAGGACCATTGAATTGATTTATCCATTTATATATCTCAAAAACAAGAACAAAAAAACAAAACAAGAAAACAAGCAAACACAATCATCCACTTAACTACCAGGTATCAGCAATCACTAGTAAAGGATGAAATCTGAATATAGTGAGAAAGGCTCTACGCACATTCAGGACACTTTCCACTGACATATTCTCGTACATTTCCCGGTCCACATGTTTTGTAATCTTAGCATCGCTCTACAGTACGAGCTTTGAGGTGACCGCATTTAAAGTAAACCCACCGACGTTTGCACACTTTTAGTTTTTTTTATAGTTTTGAGAGAAGAGTCCAAGAGACTAAAAGACTAAAAGACTAAAAGACTAAAAGACTAAATGACTGAGAGACTGAGAGACTGAGAGACTGAGAGACTGAAATACTGAAAGACTGAAAGACCAAGAAACAAAAGAGGAACTAGAACAGTGAATACTCTTATATGTGCGAGTGCTGTTGCAATTGTGTCAAGAGTCGTGAAAGAATTAAATAGACCCAGGTATCATCATTCACACTCGAGCTGTTGAGATGCAAAAACTTTCGAAAAGACACGCGAAAGAAAAAAAAAGGTAACAAAAAGATAGAGGATATGAGCTCAGTTTTATATCATTTTATCTTCAAGCATTGCTGTAACTGCGTTGATTAAACCGACTCATTTAGCTAAAGGCGAGTACCTGTAACAAACCACCAAACAGATATTTAGAACTTGTTGAGGCTTTCGCATAAACACCCCAGTTTGTATCCCACTGGAGAACACATTTTTTATATGTGATCTATTAGGAAAGCAAAACAAATGAACAAAAAAGCTAAAAGAAAGAGAGATCTAGTTTGGCACATTTAGGCAAGGCTGCGCTTAAAACGAGTCAAGTTTTTTTTGCGATATCAAATGTGCAAAAAAATAATAAAGAGAAAAATAAAGTACCAGCCACACCACACGGAGATGGAGAAAAATGTTTCTCCCTGAATCATGCTGTATAATGTCTTATAGAAAAGGGAGAGGGAATTAAAAAGAGAACCAAAAAGAAGCATCAAAAAAGAATTTTTTAGAGACAGTCTATTATGAAGCACAAGAACGTTGCAAGCCGCATTTTCTCCAATCAGATTATAGTTATTTACTAGTAGACCAACACGACTTCTTCAAGTAAACTCAACCATGTTTGCCCTAATATAAGAAGTGATTGAGGAGCTCAGTACTGAAGTCCATCCAATATCTTACTCTATCGGGGCCTCTATCTACTACTCAAAGTTAAGGAGCTGTAAAGAGACCTTTGTTTTTATAAGAACTCTTCATGGTCTCTAAAGCAAGACGCAAGACGCAAGACAGCTGAAAGATGTAGCGTAATTCGAGATAGCAGTCATTCTGATCAAACAGTCAAATGCTTTTCTCTCGATCCATCATCAAGTCGTCAAATCGTCAAGAACTAAGAAAAAAAAGCGTCTCTGAGCTGAACTATTTCACGCATGTCCTTATCCTGCAGCACCCTTACGCAGTGGCGAAGCGCTGAGTTGTTTTCCAGCAGAGGGCCATTGAAGCACAAAAAAAGACCAACGCTTGCCCCAAGACCCCTTCTATTTCGAGAGAAACTGAGAATAAGAATGGCCAATTCAAAAAAAGGCTCAACAGTACAGTCCTTATTTTGGAAGGCACGGCAAAGCACTAGCGACTTGCTAGTATATCAGGATACTAGGATACTACAGTACTACAGTGCTACAGTGCTACAGTGCTACAGTGCTAATTATGGATCAACACGCAAGCCATGCTATTGGACGATTCGTGGATATGTGCGCAGAAACCAGTCGCGTGCTTCTCTGACTCTCTGCTTCTCTGTCCAGCACTTGTTTGATCGCTAATTGACTCCCCGGAACCAGTGTGCCGCACCCAAGAAAACCAGAACTAGACTGTATACGGTTTAATGATTTCACGTTTCATTTCCTGTTTGATACGCGGAAGAGAGAGAGAGGGAGTGAGAGAGAGAGACAAGGAGAAGGAAGGAGAAGGAGAAGGAGAAGGAAGGAGAATGAGAAGGAAAAGGAAAAGGAACATGGCGCAGCATGAAACTCGCCAATGATGCTAGCGTGCGCATGATACAAGTACTAGGCGATGCTAGCGCTGCCTCAATTCTTTCACGTAAAAGAAAGCGTATGTGCTCTCAGTTTAGGGTGATTGTATGGGGGGGAGGATGAATTCGGGCAACAGCTAGCGAGCGCAAGATTCCAACCCACCCACACACACACACACTCTCTCTCTCTCTCTCTCTCCCTGGATCCTTCGACCTCATACAAAACACAAAGAGGTGACGGCAGGGTCTCCTCGGGATAAACCCCACTTATGCTACGCTTATGCGTGGAGGAGACGCGTGCTCCTTTTTTTTTTTTTTTTTTTTGATCCCCTGTCACATCTTTACCAAAAGCTTGGGAGATGTGCAGGCCAGTTCAGATCCAGTGCCTCGCTGACTACAATTGATTACCTGCAAGCATGGGGCTGGGCAGGCCAACCATCTATCTTATGCTCCGGGACAGAAGGTCCCTGGCTACTAAATTTCTATCTTACGTGAGAATTATAAGGGGTTCGGTCACGGGTAGACCGCTCTCATTCTTTTGGAATGACTCAAGATTCAACTCAGCTACAGATGTTCGCGGCTTTTGCTAAATTCTCTTCTTTTGATTTCTACCCAGAAACAGCCAAAAAACCAAATAAAAAAAAAACTAAGAAAGAAATAAGGGCATGCTCTGCCCATGTCTTTTCTAGGGCAAGTTTTCCTTTCGATAGTTGGACCCTGATGCGGGTCAACAAAAATAAAGGCTGACCAGATCCACGCAGCAGGTACCAGAAAAGCAGTCAAGATCTGTATGGTTTGCTATGAAAAACAAAAAAAAAAAACAGAAACATGCTTTGACGGGGAGACGCTATGCCAGATCGCAAGCCTTGAGCTTTTTCAGAAAAGAATCACGAGCCTGCATGGAACAAAATGTGAAGGATTGTCTGAGACCCAATGTGAAGAGGAAGGGACTTTTTCCCATACAAGTGGCCCAGGCTCATCTACCGATCTTGCGGCAGGCCAATTAATAAGGATTGATTGCAATGTTGCCTACAGCTCTCCGGCTGGATCTGTTACACAATACTGCAATACAGCCACATTTTGAGGGCCCTGAGCCTCATCTCATGTATACAACGCTGAGGCCCTTCTTACAAAAAAGAAACGCTACATTGTAAACTTGAGAAAGCTAGAGTGAAATTAAAGGAGACTCCGAGTACTTTTTTATTTATTTGTTTTTTACTATTGCTGTCAAGGTTTGTGTGCTTTCCTTCGACTAAGTTTGACCACCAAATATATACCAACTCTGCCATACAAGTTAGTGTGTTTGTTGTGAAAGATATGAAGCAAATAAATTGAAAGAATATATATAACTAAGAGGCCGAAGAGTCAAAAATAAATAATAAAGTAATAAAAGAATAATAAAAAAGCAAGTAACACACAAGCAAAGCAAAGCAAAGTAAAGCAAAGCAATAAACAAGCAGTAATGCTATAGAAATATAATATAGATGAGATAGAAATCGCGTAAATGCAAGAAGGCACGCACAAAATCAATTCCTTCGTTTTTCTTTTCCATCACCAGTCTCAATAGCCAGTAAAAAACGTAAAAAACGTAAAAGACGTAAAAGACGTAAAAGAGATGCAGGCCCAAAAAAATAAAAGACAATAAAAGCAAAAGATGTTTTTTTCTTTTGGTTTTTTTCTTCAAGGAGAACATCTAAAACAATAGCCTGGTAAAACTGTTCGTACGGAGGAAGGCTCACACGTTGGGAACCGACCGCATTCTTCTTGAAAGAATTGTTCCTTGAGATGGCCACACTCATAGATAAGCCACATTCGTACGCACATTTTGTTTTCTTTTTCTTGGTTCTTTTTCTTTTTCTTTCTTTTTTTTGCGTTTTTGCTCTTTTCAATTCGGAAATTCAAACTGAGGTAAGAGGGTTGAAAGGAGC
Organism: Geotrichum aggregatum; assembly: GCA_030564925.1. Classification (NCBI taxonomy): domain Eukaryota; kingdom Fungi; phylum Ascomycota; class Dipodascomycetes; order Dipodascales; family Dipodascaceae; genus Geotrichum; species Geotrichum aggregatum. The sequence continues at coordinate 34,886 of JAJMAH010000170.1, read as the reverse complement.
GAGGTAGCAAAAAAGGGTTTTATATGTGTGAGTAATGTCAAAGGTGTGTATAAAATAGTCGCAAGAGAGATAAAAAAAAATGGATCCAAGCCAAGAGTAAAGAAAATAAAAGAAAAAGAGAACGTTTGAAGCAGCTTGTGTAGAGATTTTGGGTTGGGTTGATCTGGGTTGATTTGGGCTGATTTGGGCTGATTTGGTTTGCAATTGTCGTCTTTGCCTGCTTGAACAAGGTTGGATCGAAGAATATATGTCGCTGAAAAATAACTTTGACTGGAAAGAAGAAAAAAAAAAAAAGATTGAATAGACAATGTAGCTGAAGAATAACAAGAAATATATAGGTGAGAAAAAACAACACAAAAAAAAGAGAGTTAACCGTGAATTTATATCATTTTGTCCATGCTACATGATGTCGTAGTCGTTCCTGAGGAGAGGGTCATTATACAGCATCCTTAGCAAAATTGAACAGAACAAGCAGGCAAGTCTTTCAACGACACACCACTGAACCACCGAAAAAAAAAAAAAAAAATAAGAATTGCCCACATTTTTTTTTTTTGTTTTTTTGGACCATCAACAACCACGTTCAAACCCGATAGAAGAAAGGTTCACACTATATTATATTATACTATACTATACTGTACGCCGGCCTTTAGTTGGATCTTGGAAGAAGAAAAAGAAGAAGAAGGAATCATAAAACAAAACCAAAGAAAAAGAAAGAAAAACGGCTCTATCAATTTGTGTAGTAAAGAAATTGCACAATTGTTCCAGTTTGTATCCTTTTGGGATCAGATCAGAACTTGTAACACATCCCAGTCTGTGTTTTGCTGAAATAATTGACAACTCATATAAGTCTGTATTGAGCATTGCATTAATATTAATATTATTATTATTATTATTATTATTATATTCATTATATTGATTGCATTCTATTTGCAATTTGATCTGTGTTTCCCTTAAGGTCTCTGTTAATATCGGGCCACAGTAACAAAGACAAACCGAGTTTTGAGCTAGCTATCCTGGCTGTACATTTCTGTGTGTGTGTGTGTGTGTGTGTGGTATCAATCTTATGTGGCTCGCTTTGCTAACAAAATCCCACATCTTATTTTTTTATTATTATTTATATATTTATATCTCGGTGCAAGTTAGATAAAAAAAATCAAAAAGCTGCTCAACTGTTTTCAAGCCGTAAAAGTCTTTCAACTGTGTCTTGAACTTTACCAAGTTTTGACCAATGTTTTGGCGACTATTCCTATCCTTCTCATCATCATCACCATCCATCTTGGGCATAATTTTTTTTTTTTTTTTTATTTGGTTTGGTTTGGTATGGTCCCAGTGCCACAATAGACTTTGAGTGTAACAAAAATATTGTATGAATGAGACATGAAATAAAAAAATTAATAAAATCAAATAAAATAAATAAAACACATCAATTTATGCGGGCCCAACGGGATTTTATCTTACTACACTACTACGGCAGCTACATGTATGAGCTAAACTAAGTTCATTGTGTGGATCTGAATCTGGACACCTAACGAAGTTCACATGATTCAGGGCCTCAGCCGTACAACTAGCCTTCACACGAATTTCTGTTACTTCTGGGTAAACTTGCTCATATTGATTGTCCTCAAAGAACTTGTGCTATATGGACAGCTGGTATTTTGTTTGCATGCCGTTTAAAGCATGCACGCAGCACACAGCACACAGCACACAGCACACAGCACACAGCATACAACACACTGCTTATAGATCAAACCACGCTTATATGGCGACCCGTTTAGCTCGCGGACAAACTAGCTCCTACACCGCAAGACCTGTTACATAATGTATCAGGTGGGCTAGGGCTTTAGCTTTAGCTTGAGTTTCGCGTTTACAAAGTAGCAGTCTGTTGGGGGAAACCTCAAGAGTTCAAAATTCCCAGCCGTGCTATGGGGCTCATTGAATCCCACCCTCCCAATGTCCAACGTCCAACGTTAATTAGTTAAACCTGAGGACGTGAAGACAACCGAAAACAAAACCAAAAAAAAAAAAAAAAGCATCCTTCCCACACCAAATACTTCATGCAATTGCCATCCCTACTTGGTGAGCTTGCGTACTAAGATGAACCTCACTATTTGAGCCATCTACTATTCCGCATCTTGATTGTGCCGCGCCATTACCGTATCAGTGGTAGCCTAGTGTGCCATGAACTTGATGATTCAAACAATATTGCAATACTTGATCTTGCCAGTCCTGGTTCTGCCAGGTTTGAGCTAGAAATGTAGGTCCACGTATACACCATCTCATCCAAGTATTCACTGCAATCTGGGGCCCTTGAATGTGTGTGGTTCTTGATTTTGCTAGGGAGTTTTAGAGGATGGTGGTGGTGCTTGTTTTTTAGTTTTTTTGGACCACTAAACAAGTCCATCAACAAGATTCTTTAGCAGTATCATCGTCATCAAGGGTGGAGGCTGTGAAAAAGTTGTGAAACGTTTGGAGGAGAAAGATGGAAATAAAGATGGAAATAAAGACATGAGACTGGTTGCTGTGTATGTTTACTGTTTGTTCTATCCGTTTGTTAAATCAAACCGTGTCAGTTTGCAGAAAGCTGCAGAAAAAAAAAAATAAAAAAAATAAAAATAAAAGCCCGCCATCGGCCAATGAGGCCAAGTTTCATGGTAAACCATGGCTGCTAAGCAGCTGGTTATTCCGGGACTTTGAAGACTTTGATAGAGTATGGTCCCGAGAACAAAGCCACGGACCCTCTCTGCCCTCCCCCCCATACCATCTACAACTCCTTGTCTTGTCCAACAGCAGTGATTTTTTTTAGGCAACATGTACTGATGTGAGTGGAACAAGTAGCACGGCTTTTCTCTCCCGAAAGATACCGTTCGATTGAGGGGTGTGTGATTGATAAAAGGTTCTTCAATGGCGCGCCAATGTTGTAAGAGTTTGTTATTCCTTGTGTAATTCTTAGCTTTTTTATATTTGACATATGGTATTCGAACGAACCAACAACAAAATAAAGCAAAAATCAAAATAAGCAAAATCTAAAAAGACTATGAACAAACCCACCAGTCAATTCATGAATGGTGAATGGTAAATGAAAAATAACAATAAACTTGAAGAAGAAAAGGAGCCAAAGAAATCTTTTTTTCTTTCTTTGATCTGTTTTTTCCTCTCTAAGGGCATTTATAACAAGGCCGATTGAGCACTTCACGTATAGAAGACGGTTGGCATTTGATTTGCCTGCATCGCTCTATGATGCGCTCCGATTTCATATGGCCGCAGTCATAAAGGACCCACAGTCGAACACACATTTTTTATTTTATTTTATTTCTTCTTTCCTGATACCGAGGTTTAGGCTGGGAGACAAAACTGGTGATTGAGATGGTGTTGCTGCTGCAATTGTAGCAAAATGGTAATCACAAATCTTTGATTTTGGAGTTGACGGCTTCGTTGGAACTAGCTGTGACTGACAGATGTAGAAAACCTGACTGAAAACAAAAAAACACAAAAAGCTTGGATGTTCAAGAAACCAAAAAGCAAGAGAAGAAGAAGAAGAAGAAGAAAAAAAATGAAATGGAACAGGACCTACATTTATATCCTTTTTTAACTACGCAACGTTCGATTGTGCCTGGTCAAAAAAAAAAAAAAAGAACTCAGGTCCCTGGCAGAGAGCAAGGGGTGGCCCCCCCCTCTCTCAATATCCCTCATACATATATATATATATATATATATATATACTCACACACACCACTGAACCGCTGTAGCGTGCGCTCTTTACTTTTCCAATGGCCAAAAAAGTGAAAAATGGCGCCATGATTGCTCTTGTACAAGGGCATAACAGGGTAGTCACATCGCAGTATTGCACCTGCTGGAATATACATAAATATATTATGTATATCAAATATTGATACACACACAAGTTGAGTCTGTATTTCTCAAGCACGCCGTATCTGATACCAAGAGGGTCAAAAAAAGTCTGCACTTACGCCAGCACCCCCACAACGGTGGAAAACGTCCACAGGACCCTGAAAGCGCAGAAAACCCAAAAAGAAATAAAAAATAAAATATAAAAAAAATTTATAAAGAGAATAAAATAAACTACTCAACAGCATCATACATACAGCCAACAAAGAACAACTGAGTGATCAACATTAAGCAAGCAAGTCAATGGCAGAACAAGAGTACTAAATAGGTGAAGGTTTTGAAGAACAGCAGCAGTTGATGACGGTAAAGTGATGGCAAAAATGATAGCAAAAATGATGGCAAAAATGATGCCAGCACAGGAATGCAGCAAAAATAACGGCTCAAGTCAAGACTCATTTCTTGGAACATTCTGAGCAGCGCGACGAGATTTTGAGTTCCTCAATCACGGGCATCGAGCAGTGTTCGCCCCATGCGCTACAGGACCTGAGAAGGCCTGTTAGCCTGTCACAGCCGCATTGGAAAATGTGTTTGACCTGTACGCACATGTTGCAGGTTGGTAATGGGAGATTGCAGGTGGGTTGGATTTTTTTGCTCTTTTAATTAGGCGCTGGCGCTAGTAAAGAGTAAAAAGCTTCCAGTAGTGAGAGGTTTGAGTTGCCAATAATGCTTGACGTTTTTGATTTTTTGATTTTTTTTCGAAAAGATAGAGCTTAAGATCAATACTGAACCAATGGAAAAAAAAAGATAAAAAAGGAAAGGGAACTGATCTGGTATTTATTTTTGTTTTACGTTTTTCGTTTTTTCCGTCTGGATTGAAGCTTGGGATGTTTTGTCCACGGTATATCCCATGATCAAGGAGCCTCTCTCAAAGATTTAGAGACCCTTATTCACGGATTCATCTAATGATAATGAGCCTCAAAACTCGCCACCGAGCCGTTGTAATGGTTTTCACGAATACCAATGAAAAGACCGTCTTGTGCGGAGATATCAAGGCGTAACGTTCTGAAACCATCTGGCCTAGAAGATTCACAGGTTTTACAGGTTTTACAGGTTTACAGGGATACAGAGCCTCCCTCAAACTGCATACCTGGCGATTTGAAAGTTGAAAGCTAGCATGATCACTGCCCGGTCAGAGTAGCATCACGGGAAGATTTTGTGTTGCTCGTATTAGCCTTTCCGAAACCACAAAACCACAATTTGCATCAATATCTGTGTATGACGCACATGATTGGAGGTAGGGAAAGCGGGCTTCCGTGATTTGATATCATGAGATCAATGTTCATCATTGTACGGCTTCACTCCCATATTAAAAAAAAGATTTTAATAATAAATAATAAATGATAAATGATAAATGATAAATGATAAATAATAAATAATAAATAATAAATAATAAATAATAAATAATAAATAATAAATAAAAAAGAATTGCCTGGGTGGTGTAATTAAACCTTTCGGAACGGTGATAGATGATGTAATTATATAGCTCGCACGCTGAGGCTTTGACGACGTGGTCAAAATCACTGTTAAACTACTAGGCTGCTCAGAATGTTGAGCATTTGATTGAGTTGCTGGAAATCATACTTTTTTGTAACGAAAACTTGATTACCAGGTTTAGAAAGAGACGAAATCTATCTTTTTTTTTCCCTTCTTCTATATGTTGAGAGTTTTTTTTCTCTTATTCAAAGGCATTCAACAACTTGCCAAGTATTCATGGCTTGGAACGGCAGTTTTTTCATGTTTTTATCTTTTTTAATCTAGACATGCTTTTTTTTTGACTTTGTGAAACCAGTACATGAATTCTACTGTTTTCCAAAACAGTAATCAACACCACTGCCATGCCTCAACAGAACCGCTTGAGGAAGCAAAATACGGGGAAAAACATATATACTAGGCCTGGGTAACGCGTACTTTTCCGGCTCAACGCCCTTCACGCGGTTACCACCCCTACTAGACTACTTCAATGAACACACGGATCGGCTTCCGATTCTTGCAGGCCCAAAACTGAACCTGATACATATTCCCCTAAAAACTTCGTCTCTGATAGCTTGAAGAAACCGTGCTGCCTGCCTTAAAAAACAAATGAGTGGTTAAGAATAAGTAGATGAATAAGTAAATGACAAAAAATAGGCAAAAATTTGAGAAAAAAATGAAATCATATAAACAAGCAGCAACTGACGAATGTCAGCACAAAATCGCAGCGAGAGGAAAAAAACAGTGCTTCCCAAGTATAACTCATCGCTTTAGCACTCCTTGCAGCGTCCAGAAACTCTACGTTGAATGATCTCAAACCCTCCCCAGCAGCCGCTTTGATAACAGGGTACGACAATGTCCGTTATCTTGAGATGGCCGCACTTGAAAATGTGTTCAATCTTGTAGCACATGTCTTTGGGTTCCGAAATTGAAGCTTGTTGGAATGGGGTAATGATTGCAGTTGGGTTGGGCGGTAGGACTTAAACTTGAGCTTTCAATATGTATATCGAGTTGGAAATATCCGAAGTAAAAGAGTTTTTGATTAATATCGAGAGAGTGAAAGAAAAAAGAGGAAGAGAGAAGAGATCATAAGGCAAAAGGGAATTGACCTTGTATTTATGCCTCTCTCATGACCCTCTTCTCATGGCCTACTGTATATCATCCAAAGACTTGCTCTCAAGGATAAATAACCTCAAAAACACACCACAGAGCCATTGTGATGTGCTTTATAATTTTGAGAGTGCGCCCAGTACGGAGGAGCAGCTCATGGGCCACGTTTCAAACCATCCGACGTAAAAAAGGTTTTACAGGAATTCTGAAATAATAGGAATAGTGAGCCATAAGCTGATGGTAAGTCAGCATGACAAATGATGTATGAAGGAGTGTGTTTAGATTGTATCGACTCTCTTCGTAGTTATTGAAAAAAAAAAAAAAAAAACACAGTTCACTACGGAGTTCAACAATATTCTTAGCGCGTGTCCAGTGACAGAGCATGGTTATGGATGCCGGGGCAGAAACTAAGGCACGTTTTTTGAATGCAGCTGCATCGACGTAAAAGACCTTTGAAGACCCGTTCGTCAAATTACTTCGTGGTTTCTAAAGCGGTGATGCTTCAATTGGAACTGCCTTTTACAAGAGAAGATCCGTGTTAACTTTTCAAACACACATCGGTCAATAGCAACCTGTAAGCTAAGTAACCATAACCAGACCAAGGTGAAAAGAAAAAGCCTCACCTTTTTAATATGTGAGTAAATAGAAGTCGGTTTTGATATTCAACCCTAAACCATCTTCATTTCAACGCATTATCGAACAGCGGAGGGCAGGCCTAAAGGTAAAAGGAAAGGAAAAGACCTGAACAACTAAAAGCAAGGGCTTTTCTATCTAGTAATGAGGTGGTGCTGATTTGAGTGACAGGCTGAGACCAATGCGTTTTCAAGGAGCGTGTGAATAGCTTCAGTTGATATGTTCGGGAATGCATGGATCAGAAAGGTACGCTTCTAATAGCGTGAAACTACTACTGGATGCTTACTATATTGCCACAGAGGCCTGAGTTTCATAAGCTCAACAATCAAACAAATGGAAAATAAAAGGACAAAAAGAAGGTCAAGCAAGCACAGCATTTGCTATTGTAGTGAAACTGAAATGGATTGGAAATTACATCAAGCGCTCTGGTAAGTATCGTGCGTGCGTGCATGCGCGAATCTCATCCTGGAGTATGGCATCAAGGTGAGACAACGAACGTTAGACCAAGTAGAGACGCAGCGTCTTCACTAACCTAAGAACGCACTGCCTTTCACAGCAGACTGGGTACAGTGAATAAAGAGTATATAATTTGGTCGGAAATAAATAAATAATAAACAGATGATGACGAGAAATAAATATGTAGTGGTATAAAAAAATAAAAACAAGCAGGCATGCAGCAGTTGGCGATGCCAGGACAAGAAATCAGCGACAATAGCGCTGAAAGTAGCGCTCATTGCTAATCGCAGATTTTGCAGCGGGTGTAAGTTTTACTGTGGACAATTCTGAATTCACCTCCGCAGCTGCTATTGTTACAGCGTACCACAATGTTGGTGGGCTCGAGACAGCCGCATGTAAAGAGGTTTTCGACCTTATAGCACATGTTTTTTAGGTTGCGAGATTGAAGCTGGCTGGTATGGGATTGCAGTACTGGATGCAATTAGCTTAGGTGCTGGCGCTTGTATGAATTAAGCTTGGAAAGAAAGGTTTGAGTTAAAAGATATTTGACTTTTCGGGTGGAATGAGCTTGATCGATATTGAGCGAATGCCAAAAGAAAAAAAAGAGAGGAAATTGACCCCGTATTTATGCTCACGGTTAGGCCCATGTTCAAATATCATGTTACATATTACAGGACCAAAGACTTGAGATTGTAAATGAGTCAACGTTATATTTCATGATAAAGGTGCCTTTCTCGAAACAGACAGGGCCTTATCCAAGAACATGTCAGAGATAAACATCACCAAAACACACACCACCGAGCCGTTGTGATGTTAACTCCAAACTATTAAACAGCGCGTCTTGTGCAAAGCTCAACGCCCGGCCTAGGTGGTTTGTAGGAATTGCTGGATTACTGGCCTACCGCTATCTGCAACATTCTCGATGACACTCAAACACACTGGGATAGAGTGCTTCTATGATATTTCCACAAATATCTAAGGCACACGGTTAGATTGTAACGGTCGTTACGTCAAAGGTTCCTGTAAAACTTCCAGTTTTTTAGTGAAAATCTAAAGCCGCGATACTTTGGTTGGCGCTGCTTTTTTCTGGAAAGGTGTGTTTGAATCTGTTAAGAGAGGCCTTTGTACGACCAAATCTACATGGATGATATGAAAGAAATGTATTAAAGATATTACGGAAAAACTTGAAAGAACTTGACAAAAAATAGGAAAAAAAATAAAAGCTATAGCTATAGTAGATAAGATAGAGCTAAGGCTTTTTGCGGCATTCACGACAGGGTTCATTTATGGGACGCTGTTCTCTCCCGAGACGGCAATGAACGTTTATATTGCAGTTTTCTATGAATGGCGGCTTCTTGCAATGACCACATTTGTAGATTAAATAAATTACTTTGCACATTATGTGTGACGGTTTCTGTGGATGTTGATGGGGTGATTCTCAAGGGGGGTACCAAACGGGTCTCGATGCTGTTGTATCTGAAGTTGAAGACTATGACTGTTTCAATGGTTAAGTGGTTTAGCGGTTCGATGGTTTGATAGTTTAATGGTGTAATGGTGTAATGGTTTGATGATTTAATGGCCTAATGGCTTATTGGCTCAGCGGTTTGAACAGATATGTTGAGCTTGGATGATTAATATGGGGTAGCCTAAACCACAACACCGACTGAAAGAGACGCTTAACGATGGTTTCAAGTTGTAAATTTACAGACGAGAGAACTAAAATCGTAAAGGTGCTTGTGAACTTTTATACATGTTGCCCCCCCAGCGATTTCAATCAAACAATCGTCTATGAAGAGACAGCCTTCATTATTCTACTCGTATCTATTGCTCACGCTAGAAAGCCACATGAAAGCGAGCCTCAAAACGCATCACTGGACCGCTGCAAAGTGCGCGCCTGCTATATTCAAGATCTTTCTAGCTCTCGAAAGCCAAAAAACGAAAGGATGAACCGTTATACTATTTTAATTCTGCTAAAGCCGGTCGTGTTGGCTTCGATAGGAGATCAACTTTACTTCTGCCCGACTTCTTGCGTATTGTGTTTTTAATATCACCGTGAATTAACACAAACCAGTTATCTCATAAGCGTCCAAGGTTGGGGTAATAATTCATCGTGAAAGGAATAGATAATCTCAAGACGTGAGGATAAACTTGCTGGCTGCTTTTTCCAAGCCCAAAGTCACGGCAATGTGCGAGTGCGTTGTAGCAGCTGCTGGTCTAAAATATTGTAGACGTGGGCACTGAATTTGAATGGGAAACTGACGATTCTGCTCAAGTTTTAGTTTTAAATCCTAAATGTTCTTTGTTGAACATGAAACTACATCCAGGACTCACGTAGCCTCAAATTCGAATATGCTACTTTTCATCTCAAACGCTTCTCTCTGTTTCTCTTTACTAAAATTGAGACTTTTTGAATCTTCATGAAAAGCTCTTAGAAAGAGTAATTAGGGAAAAATTTAGCTGCTTATTTTTTCACAAAACTGCTTTTGTAATCAATTATCACGTCGCAAAAACTCAAGCTTAAGCACGTCTTTCAAAATGCCACTCACAATGCCAATTGAAGTAGTGCAGTCTTGAAAAAACGGGCGGTGTTTCTAAGTGCTGCCGTAAAGATAAAAGGACGTATACTGGTATACCAGGCTTGGCTTGATTAGACTTAATATAAACTATTAGATAAACTACATGGGCCAGATAACGATACAATTGTAGCCCAGTCAAAGGCCAAGCTCAATACTGAAGAAAACTTAGCAACTTGAGAAATCTCCATCAGCTGTGGTCTATGTAAACATATCTTATTTCTGTGGGAATAAAAGGCTGCTGTACACACTCCAGAGTGACTGTAGGGCAATTTGTGGGACTGGCTGCGAGACTGGCATCATGAGTGTGCCGTTTACAACAGTCGGCATAGACTTCACAGACCATAGCTAAAATAACAAATCCGCTGTAGACTAGAATGCTGTATTAAAAGAAAAACCCATCAAATATTTGTCCAGCGTATCTTGCAATTTTCGGCTCAATCGGAACAAAGCTTGAAAATAATGGATTTGGACCACTTGCCCTGTTCAAATCTTTTTGTATGAGCTATGGCTTTTGTGAACATTTACAGTTTATAGTACGGGCTCTTCATCTTCTTTTGATTTTGCTTTTTGATTTTAAAACTGAAGTAAAAATAGTGCGGGATAGAGTATATCACAATTTGCTGAAGGCCCGTGTGAGCTAGCAAAAACGATAACGTTTTAGCGTATAACTCGTAAACTATAGTACACCCATGTTGTTAAAGATTGGTCCAAAATTCCATGGCCATATCGAGCACTTCTTTTGGCAATTTTTTGGAGTCTCAAAGCAGTCTTGAGTCTGGTCCTTTTGATTTTGAGCATCTTTTCAACTATACTATGGTTATCACAGTAGAGCTTACCTAGAAGGTTGTGAATCATCAAGTCTTGCTTGATCTAATCCGGCGCATCCGTCAATGTTTTGGTTATCATGATTGAACTGTCAAGATCTCAACGCATCAATTTCACTGCACGCGCTGTATAGTATTTTGGCAAGCACATCGATAATAACTACAAACAAGCTCAGGATTTTATTAACCACAACCTTCTAAAAGCTTAGAATGTGCAATCTTTTTTGTCCTACAGATTCTGGCAAACGCCAGATAGCCGTAGCTTTATTGGGTATTTTTCATCTTTTTTATCTTTTTTTTTCCCGACGCTGACTTACAGGTATAACCGATGCAGCCATTTTGCTTCTTCTTCTTTGTCAAGATCTTGTTCTTGTTGGATTGGATTGGAATCAAGCTTGACGGTACGGCCGGTACTGTTGCGACAACATTATTCCAAGACTAGCTGATACCTGTTTTTTTGTCTTTTTTGTTTTTGGATGAACCCTTCAATACTGTAGACTTTGTAGAGTAAGACTAGTTTACCATAAAGTGAGAGTCTACGGGCAGACAGAAAGACGGGCTTATTGGGAGTCGACTTCCAAGAGCCCAAGGCTGGAATACGTGTATGGTGGCTTTGATTTCCAGGCTAAAACATTGGCTACTACTACTACTACTACTACTACTACGACTGTATTTCCTGCATCTAATCACTTTATGTAGTCCGCACTAGACTCCGCAGATTCATCTGAAATCTCACAGAAGAGTGCTGCAATCTACAACATCGGTAAACACTATTAGGAGATCCATGTCGACCAGCTTAGGAGCAAGATATCCATCTACCTGTAGATGCTAGATTGACACTACCGTTTCTTTGATAGACTTCTATTATCCTCGAGCCATCTAAAAAAGAAAAAGTGTCTTCTCTTCTTTTCATCATTTGTGTGCGTTTTTCAATATATGCGTTTTCTCTACCATTTACTTTGGCCTAAGCTCCAGCTCCTCTTTTTACTCCTGCCTCTACTTCTGTCCATGCCTAAGCTTCAAGTCCTTTTTCTCTATTCAATGACACAAGTATTCACAAATCGCTAGACTTGGAGCTTTTATAGACGTCAACAAAGCCAAGCCATGCAAAATGCAAGCAACAGTAGCTACTAGCTATCACCCACCACCCACTAGATATCTAAACTAGGCCCTAGTATAGTACTTATGCCACCATATGAAATAACTAAATACACTTATATCAAAGGTTAACGGATCACGGGATATATATTTACAGTAAAAATCAAAAAAAAAAAAATCAAAAAAAAATCAAAACTACGTCTAACCATGTCCTTTTTGAGCATAGATAACGGCCCGCAAACAGCAATAGACTATACGCATCCAAACACCGTGATATACGGCGATAGACCATGAATGGTTATATGATGATTCGTGAATCACCGTATTTAACCCGTAGTTAGCTAAACCTTTAGAGAACCGTTGGCAGACCGTTTCATTTACACACACACACGCTACCTAGGTCTTAAATCAGTCAACATTAAAAGCAAATTCGCAAGCCTTTACCATAGCCAGCCAAGCAAGCAGCACAAAAAAAGAATCAACGGAACAAACAGAACAAACAGAACAAACACAACAAGTAAAACAATTTAGAACAACTACAAGTCAAACAAGCAGAACACACAATTTAAATCAAATAGAGTTCAATAGTGAAAAAAAAAAAAGTGAGTAGATTCTTGTCCTTAAAATATTTTAGCATAAGAAAAAAAGAATAAGATAATTTAAAACCCGAAATTCCGATCGAGTGAGGTATCGACTACAACGGTGCGGTTGGCTATATGGGCCGAGTTCTGGCGAGCCATTAGACTGTCCGAGTCCGTCGAGTCGGGCGTGTGGGTAACAGAGGCAGCCGCAACAGGAGTGTGGCGCGTATGGGAGGCCAGAAATTGCGAAACTATTTTCAATGGCGACGACGATGACTCCGTCTCTACAACTGTCTGTGCTGTACCCGTGGTCCCTGCAGTCCCTACGGTGGCCGCGCTGGCATCTGTGGCAGTTGTTGAACCCGTGTTGGAAGCCTTGACCGGGGCTGTATTCATTTGAGGCAGTACATCAGCCTCTTCATGACGCGGCAGTTCGCTGCCATCATGTGGTGACGTTGGTGCATGAGCATTGTGATCAGTGGTAGTGGCCGTGGTAGTAGTGGTTGTAGAGGGAATGGTCCTCAAATGCTCACCCGCGTTGTGTTCATTTTCGGTATGACCTGCATCTACCGTGCTGTGAGGCAATTCAGCATTGGGCACAGCAGGTACAGCAGGCACGGCGGAATGAGCGGGGCTGGTGTAGTCCTGGAAGGCCAAAGAAGTGTTTGTGATACTCAGGTGTGGCTTGGTCATAGTGGAGGACGAGAAGCTGGCAGCGTACGAAGCTCTTATTGAAGGCACAGCAACGTCTTCGTCTCTGATTCGAAAGTCTTCACCCGTGGTTCCTAGGAGCGACCGAGTAGTCGGGTGGTCAGCAGCAGTGGTGTGTTCCGGTTGTCCAGTAACACCCTCCGAGTGGCTTTTTGATTTGCGATGGCGCCTGCTAAGCCGGCTTACAATTCCTTGGCCGGACAGTCTTTTCGAGGCTCGTTTAGATGGAGTGTGTGGGTCGCTACTGACATTGTTTATGCTGTTGTTGTTGTAGATACTGGCCGAGGACCTGTAAGAGTTTACTCGATGACTGTGCTGGGGGTCATCCTCGGGTTCGTGGTTGTGTTTCGCGAGCCGCCCTAGAGACATTGAGCGGCCATTTCGGTGATTATCTCCGTCGGGAGTAGAGTCTTCATGAGAGCCAAAAAGGCCGCACGATACAGCATGCAGAAAAGTAGTCATTGTAAGAATTGTAGAGAGGGTGCTTGAGGGTGTAAGGGACAAGAAGGAAGGTGGAATTAAGAGGGAAAGAAGGGGAGAAGTGACTGTTTTGAAGCATAGTAAAAGAATTAAAAGAATAAAAAAAAACGAAAAAATCAAAAAAATCAAAAAAATTAAAAAAATTAAAAAATAAAAAAAATTAAAAAAACTAAAAAAACTAAAACCAAAAAAATTAAAAAAGGTTCAGAAAACGCAAAAAACACAAAAAGCACAAAAAAACAACGGAGAAACAAAAGGCGATGCCCTAACTCCAGGTTGAGTCGGCCGTTACCTAGGAAACTGTATCTCCCAGCAGCCACGGCTAAAATCAAGCTCCGACTTTTCCGAGCAGCAACATTTCGGTGCCGACTCCAAAAGGTCACCTCAACACTGATTTGGCTTCATGGCTTCAATAAGCTCCAGACGCAATTGAACTGAGAATGGAGTTGGCTAGATACAGTTGGAGGACAAACTTAAACTCGTGTTTTTGTCACGTTGGATCTGGTCTGTCTGAGCTTGCTGCATGCTTGGCGCCTACACAATGAATCCTGTGGCCTGGAGTAAGAGAGTCTACGATAGACTGAGTAGACTATGTGAACTTGTTGGGCTGATTGGACTGAGTAAACTGAATAGACTGTCCTTTGTAGGACAATTGCACATTGAGTAGACACAAGACCTATCAGAGGCAATTGCACATCAAGGATACGCCATAAATTGTATTCCCATACTCTCGCCGAGGCTGGTATATTTATCCACACTTCCAGTAACTTTTTTGGCAAGCTCGTATAGACTTCCCTGTATCTCTCATTAATTTCAAATCTCCAAAATTTCTGTGAGACTCTAGCCAGCTCCTGCTACCATAAACAAATTGAAGTTTTATATCTAGGAGGAAACGTCAGAAAATTGCCTGCACCGTGAAAAAAATGGCAATATTTAAGGGATTCTGACTCCGGAGGCCTAGCTGTGCGGCGCGTGACTTATTCGTTTCTTCTTTTTTTTTTTTGTTGTGCTGCAATGCAAGGGTGCAAGCACTAAGGCAATGTAAGGCAACGCACTGGCTTGGGGAATTCTAGGCTGTAGATTAAGTCTTTAGACCGTAAATAGACTAGCCTGGAAATTTCCATGCGCCTGATAGGAACCAACCTGGACGATCCTATTCTTTTATCTGATCATTGTCTTATTTTGTACAGGTCGGTGTTTGTGTCTGGCCGCCTGCTTGAAGCCTGAACGGTGATGGGGATGGCCAATTCATATTTGGTGCAACTGGATGGTGGCGATAGCACAGTGCTGCACCGCAATGCTGCTGCGTAGTTATGGATAGAAAGTTCCCTGAAACACTCTCTATTGACAGTCTTCATCTCGACACGGCCGAGCTGTCCAGCCTTCGTCGTTACTACAGAGTCCTGCACTGTGTGGAGAAAACCCCAACATTTCTTTCTCTCCCTGCAAAGCTCGTAGTTTGAACAATCTAAGCATTCTCTGCAGTGTCACATACGCCTGGCTTGAAAACCTTTGATAGATGCTTTTGCAAGCGTTTTCTGGATTATACATCAAGTTTAGCAGAAAAAGGAATCTCATCATCATTATCTTGTTCAAATTCTACAGCGTAATGTGACATCTTGTTCAGCAGCACGGCCATCGCTTTCGTGATCTACCAACTTTGCGTGTAAAATCGGTGTATTAGACTATTAAAAAACTCAATAAACGTTTAGATTGATAAAAAAAAAAAATTATACTATCATACAAATAATTTGAAAGCTCGAGCTCCGCCCAAGCATTTCAGTTTTTTATTACTATTTTTTCGGAAACAAAAATGAGACTGGTTGACAGGTCTCATCTAGTCCCAGAAGTATCCTCCTTCAATGAATCGAATCATGTAATCATCCACATGACCAACTTCGTCCGCTTCGTCGTTGTCTTCGTCTTCGTCTTCGTCGTCGTCGTCAACGTTCTCATCAACGTCTCCATCGCCATCGTCGACATTAGCAACCCCACCGTCTTCTCCCACCGCTCTTTCATCTTCCTTTTCTGTCGGCTCATGTTTTTGGTCTCCCGCATGGATTATCTCATCTAGCTCAACAAAGCCCACGTGAGAAGTGTCGTCGTCAACCGCTACACTGGCTTCTTTTGAAAGGCTTCCTGCGTTCTCAACTTCCGGCCCTATGTTATTCGGTGTGTTTGCGCGCGGCGTTTGCGACTTACTTGTTGGTGCTTTGTTTTGTCCGTCTTCCACAAAATCTTCAGCATCGATATCGTTAACCTCCCGCATGGCCACCCGTGCCGCCGTTGCATCGTCCTCGTCTTCTGCTTGCGCCAAAACCTTTTCTAAAGACCTCCCTGCTAACCCGCCGCTAGTGGCAATCTCTTCCTCTCCCTGTCCTTCGCCCATGATGTTAGCTTCATCACCCAGCATGTCACGTACAGAAAGCTTTGTAAAGTAATCGGTGGTAAATTCACCCTCCTGAATGACAATATTGTCTAAAATTGTCTTTTGTTGTGCTTTTTTCAAAATGTTGCTCTCGATTGTATATTCAGACACTAACCGGTAAATATGCACGTCACGCGTCTGGCCAATGCGGTGGCATCTATCTTGACACTGTTTGTCCATCGAAGGGTTCCAGTCACTGTCGTAAAAAATTACCGTGTCGGCTCCAGTCAAGTTGATACCCAATCCACCAGATCGCGTCGACAAAATGAAAATAGGAATGCGCGCATCTTGGTTGAATCTCTCCGTCAAAATTTGTCGCTGCTCAATTTTAGTGGCACCATCCAGTCGAAGATACCGTAGTCCATGCAAATTTAAAAATTGTTCCAAAACGTCAAGCACCCGAGTCATTTGCGTAAATATCAGCGCCCGATGTCCGCCAGCAATGAGTTCCTGTAAAAGCACTGCCAGCCGCTGCAGCTTTCCACAGTCGTATTGTAGTAACCTCTTGTCCGGAAACGCAATTGACAGCTTCATCTGCGACTGATGGAACAACCGCTGCGACCTGAGTTTGCGTACACTATCAAGTTCTAGATCCACAGGGCCAAGTACTTGCTGCGGCATGTCCAAGCACACAATGCGCGGGGTTACAAACGAAAATTTCTCAATCGCATCTGACATTTCCATTTCACGAGTGTCGTAGTTCAGCTTCATCCGCGAAAGTGCCTCGCTGTAGTTCCAGTCGTATCCTGTTGTTGCCCGCTTGTTATCTTGCCCAATAATTTTCAGCTTTGAAATCAAGTCTATTCCGTATACAGGTCGCTTTTCGCACTTGTTCCTGCTCTGGTACACTACTGTCGATAATTGCTCCATTGCGCTCTTTTGTTCCAGATACGACATGTACTCAGCATGAGCGTTGATTGAGGTATAATCGGGCTTCACAGCGCCTAGCATTTCTAAGCCAGTTCGCATCTCCTTCATCATTTGCCCCAAAACGTTGTCGTCGCCAGTCTTGTTTTCATCCGCAATCCATTGTTGACTCGAAACCGCATTGCTGCGGCTCATTGAGAAATCGTTCTGTGTAAACTGAAAGTTTAGAAAATCAAGATTGAGGCGATCGATCGGGCTTTCGCTCTCCATCAGCCGCTTTCTCACAAAAAGGTCCGTGGTGTCAAAGTTGGACGTGACGGACTTTTCGATTGCCAACGACGTTACAACAGGCCTGATTTCAAAAAGATCAGGATGGTTGCAAACCTTTCTCAACTGCATGAGACAGTTGATGATACTCAAAAAATTACCAGATGCTAGCGTCTCGCGTGTTTGAGCTCGAGACATGAAATCGTCATAAAGGTATCGCTGTCGCTTAGACAACTTGCAATATACAATGTGCTCGTACTTGCCTGGCATTTGCTTCTCGACGTCCCTCTTTAGTCGACGCAAAAGATAAGGTCGCAAAATAACATGAAGCTTCGCAACTGTGCTCTTAACTTCGTCGTCAACATAATCTCCACCTTCAACCATTTTTTCCACCGGCCGGGAAAACCACTCTTGGAAATTCCGGAGGTTTGCAAAACCTTCAGGCATACTTTGAGACGCCCGCGAAGAAGGCATCAAGAAATAAAGTAGCGACCACAGCTCAACCAGATTGTTTTGTAGTGGGGTTCCTGTGAGAAGTAAACGGTGCTGTGTGTTGAAATTCAGTAGCGATTGCCATCTCTGAGACCGAAAGTTCTTGATATTGTGTGCTTCATCGAGAATGAGATAGTGCCACTTTTTCCGCTTAAATGCTGTCTGGTCTTGCAGTACTAGTTGATATGATGTAATGCAAACGTGCCATGTGTCTTCTTTGTTCCATCCTCGCCGTTTTTCCTTGCGCTGCATAGGGTTTCCGTAGTAAGTCAAAACTTTGAACCCAGGCGCAAATCGCTTGAATTCCATCTCCCAGTTGAGCATCACACTCGTTGGAACAACAATCAGGTGCGGACCCCAAACTTGCTTTTCACATGCAAGATAACTGATTAGTGATATCGTCTGTATAGTTTTTCTATCACAAGTTAGCACATGTATACAAAATCATTTTAAGTACTTACCCAAGACCCATTTCATCAGCGAGAATACCGTTGGTGTTGTTATTGTAAAGTCCAGCTAGCCAGTCGAGTCCAAAATGCTGATACTCTCGCAAGGTACCTCGCAGTAAGAATGGTACTGGGGTTCTCACTGCAATCGCCTTGTTCTCTTCGATGGCCGCAACTGCTGCTGCAGATGATTCCCGAATTTTGGTATCATGAGTCAAAGTTTCTATCGACGAGTATTCCTTAGGCGTTACTGGTTCCTTAACGTCGTCATCGGAATCATCATCGGCCGCTGGATTGCCCAGTAGGTCTGCTAGATTACCTGTTTCTTTCTCGGATTCAGACTCGCTCTCTGATGACTCTTCTTCACTGTCCATAACTGTGCTATGATCGCTTTCGCTGTTTCCAACACTATGAAGTTCCTCACTGACTTTAGACGCTGTTGTCGTATACCCTACCTCACTTTTACCTTTACTTTGCATCGCGATATCTTCAGCATCACACTCATCGTTAGGATTTGTCGCATTATCTTCAGCATCACTCTCGTCATCGCTGTCAGACTCACCCTCTCCCCAATTCATTTCAATTTCTGGTAACGCTGCGTACTTTTCTCGAAGCTGTTCAACTGTGAGTTTGCTATCATCTTGCGGTTCGTCCACTGACATTTCTGCTTCTGATTCACTTTCATCTGAAGAAAGAACCTCGTCAGCAGTGTGTAATGACTGTTCAGACATGTTAACATCACTATCGCTATCAGTATCTTCAATTTCTGCAATTTCAGGCTCTTGATCGTTGGCAGTGGTGACACGAGCTTCTAGCAGTTGCGCCGAGTGCTCAAGTATCATGTCTAGTTGCTCTTTGCCAGCCTGGCGTTGTTGATCTTCCAACTTTTTTGCGTTTCGTTGCTGTACAACCTTCTCTGCCATTCGCCATTTCTTCATAACCTCTAACGCTGTCCGCCTTGCCAGCTGCCTAATTCGCTGCGACTCTCGTTTTCGCTCTTTTTCTTCAGCGCCCGATAGTCTTTTAAAATATAGGTCAATCATGCCTGCTAATTTCCTGGATTTAGAAATATGTGCACGCCGCTCATCCGACATTAGTTTAGCAAAAAAAACCGACTGCGACACCAAATGATCGTGATGTACTAACTTGGAAAGCGGGTCGGGAAACGCTTTTTTCATCTCCATCGGCTTGAAATCACCCTCGTACAGTTTAAATACTCCAGAGTCCTTGAGTGCTTGGATTTTATTTCGTAATTCTGCCTGTTCTTCAACGTACTGATCTCTATCTTCTTCTGTGACGTAGTCGTCTAGAGCAACAAAAGACGAAAGTAGACTATCCAATCCTCCATATAATGGTTCAACGACGTGGCCGGGGTGAGTGATTGTTGGTCCGGGCACCGAGTACTTTAGTCTAATTTTGGGATATTTGCGAACTACGACAGCATTTTCAGGTTTAGTTTCGATTTCTTCTTTATGCGGCACAGGGGACGTTGAGGGTCTCCCACTCACATGATTAAGGCGACTAGAGCGTCTTTTGCTGGATGATGGATTTGGAGTCTCCGAGTGTCGTAATTTTGACCTCTTGCCTTTTGTGTCAGATGCTGGTGCTGGTGAGATCTTTTGTCGTGAGGGAGTTGAGTTCGGTTTGGGTGTAGAAGCAGGCGATGGTGAAGGTGAAGGTGTGTCAATATGAAGAGCAACTTTTTGTAGATTAATTTGTCGGCGCGTGGACCGTGACCGGCCACCTGTACGCCCGCTTGATACTTTTGACCACAAGTCATAGGGAATCTTGTATTCTTCAAATACGCTACTGTGATCGTTCCTTGCTTCGTCTGGGTCGTAACTAATTAACGAAACAAATTTTTCAAGGTGAAATAATAGCCGAACGTGGCGATCGTGCCGTTCCAGTATACGCGTTAAATGTTCTCTCTTTTCTTCGATTAAGTCAGCTCTCAGGTCTTCAGTTGTTTTGATAGACTCAAGTGCTAATTCTTGGTCGTTAACGTCTTGTTGGCTTTCGTTATCATTAGTCTCTAATATAGTGTCGTCTGCAAGTGGTTCGTCCTCACTTTCGGAGGAAGAGTCGACTAAAGCAGATTCCGCTGTTTCCTCATTGTGAGCCTCAGGTTCTACAGACTCCTCTGACAACTTTTTATTCCCATTGTGTTTAGGTGTTTTAACGGCCGGACTTGACACCTGCCGCTTGGACCCCAGTCCCGCAGGTGAGTAATCGATATTTGAAACAGCTCGACGCGACCGTCGTAAAGGGGTAGTAGCTGATTGACTGAGTTTTCGCTTCTTCAAGCTGAGAGGGGCGTTGTCAGTCGATTCCACTGACGACTCTCGAAGATCTGAAAATTAACGCGTTAGTGATATAAATCAGCAAGACCAAGGAGAGTGAATACATACGTTTCTTACTTGCAGCATTGCTTTCATTACAACCAGCATCAGTCGAGTCATCTTTCAAAATTTGCGCAGCCGGCATGTTTGCATTCGTACCGCTGTTACTACGTTTCCTTAGACGCGAGGCCGAAGGCATTACGTTCCGCAGCAGATAGAAAGTTGTCGTAGGTAGTGCTAAAATAGGTCAAGTGAAACAGAAATCAGATGAAAAGAAACCTGAGATCGGCATTAACATGTGTGCAAAGTTTCAGCCAGGATACATGTGTTGTAGGCGAGATATGGTTGGTTAAAGATCGCAAGAAGGGATTGCCACTAAAATTCGGTAGTGGATGGATGGTGCTGAGAAAAATGGAGGAAAAAATGATAAAATTAAGAAACACAACAAGATCTTTGTTGTGAGGGCACGAAGTGAGAGGCAACAGCAAGTCCCAAAGTCACATGATCTTTAGGGTTGTCATACCAACAGAAGCGTGCCTCGTTCCAGCCAACCAAGAAGCAGAGAAAAAATCATTGAAACAAAATAAGGCCAAAAAAACTCCTTCACCTCCAAGTTATAAGCGGGCTATAATCACGAACTCTCGAGTGACCGAAATAACCACACAATGTTTACTAGATCGATTGTTTCTACCCTCGCCGGATCTGCTAGACTTCGGCTCTCTAAGTCGTCTATTACTCCACTGTCGATAATTGCTCGCCACGCCTCTACTAAGGCCAACGATGACCGATTGGTATGCTCTTCATGACATCTGCTTTATGCTCACACAGGTCTTCCGTCCTCAAGACTTTCTTGAGACTTTTTACAAACTGTATTCCAAGCTCCTTAGACGAATCTAACACTTTTGTAGATTGGCGACTACCCTGATTTACCATTTGAATACTACCAGCACCGTAGCCCACAGAAGAAGTACGACGATCAACAGATGAAGCGTAACTTCCACGAGCCAGTAAGTATTAGCCATGAAGCTGAAAAGAAGGCGTGAGTAACGGGCTAACTCTCGACAGCTTCACGAGCATTACGACTACATTGACATGTGGTCTCCCGACAGATACGATGTAATCCCCAACTCTGTGGCTCTTCGCAACAACGCCATTTTCTTCAGTCTCATTGGAGCCTTTGCAGGCCTCATGTACTACTTTTTCTATCCCGAGCGAGTTGCTACTCCAAGATCATACCCCCACGGAGGTCTCTACAAGGCTTTGGGTGGCTCTGAAGAGGACAAACAAGTCTTTGGTGTAAGTGGTAATCCACGCTCTACAAGTTTGCAAGCTAACATTTTTAGGCCCGCGTTGACGAGGGAAAATAAGTGGTCATGTAATCAACTTTTTTTAACATGAATATAAAGAAATGCGATATCAAAGCAATAAGATACAGAATAAGACCCAGTTAGATAGAAGAAAAAAGAAATCGGCAAATAGTAAAAACAGGAAAAGAAGGAAAAGAAGGAAGCACAAAAAAGAGACGAAAGATTGACAAACAAGAACTTTTTTCGCAGTAGAATTCAGGATTCTCAGGGTGTTATAAATAAAAAGAGGACTGTACCTCTTATATCCCACTCAAAAATTTACTGGGCATAAACTCCATGGTATCCACGCCCGTCGGCCTCAACTCTATCGAGACGACCGTCTCTGGCAGCCAAATATAGCTCATTGAGGCGGGCTACAGGAATGGGTTCTGAAGGATCTTGCCCAGGAACAGTTTGAGCACCTCCAGTTTGAGGAGGAATGCCGTTTTGTGAAAGAACAACCTGGCCCTGCTGAGGAGGGCCATTAGGACCAAGGCTATGGGCAGCCTGGGGATTAATAGGACCAAAAGCACCGTAAGGAGCCTGAGCAGGTATGGCCATTTGGGGGTATACATTGGGAGGAGGGGCAGGTCGGTATGGGGTATTGGGTGGACCATTGCTATTTTGAGAGCGACCCCAAGACAAACGAACACGAGAGTTGCCAATGGGGTAACCCTGCATCTGAGTGATGGCAGCTTCAGCGGATTGACGCTGGACAAACTGGACAAATCCACAGCCCTTTCCAGGAGGGATCTTGACGTAGGTAATATCACCAAAACTAGCAAAAAAGCTGCGAAGCTCGTCACCAGTGACGTAACCAGAAAGACCGCCGACAAAAACCGTGGTGTTATTGGGATCAGTAAACTGGTTGACGGTTTGGGGGGACCCATAGTATCCAACCGAAGGCATGCCCATTTGATACATGCCAGGGCCTCCCTGCTGATTCGGGAAACCGGGGGCGCCGGCAACTCCACTGCCGTTATGGGCGCCACCCATGGGATTGACCATAGGAGCCATTCCCATAGACTTATTCTTGGGAGTAGCTGTAGATATTCTCATAGGACGAGAACCGCAGTAAAACCCTTGCATCTCAGTTAGGGCCCTCTGCATCTCGCTTTCGTCGCTGAAACGAACAAATCCGTAACCTCTGGAAGTGTTGGTAACAGGGTCCGTCATGATTTTGGCCGACTTACAAGAAGGGTATCTGGACTGGAAAAGCTGATGGAGAGCAAATTCGGTCACATCGGGGGCAAGATCTCCAATGAAAATCGAAAACTCAGGTCCCCGATCATCGCGCTTGTCTAAAAGTCCACCACCTGACGCCCAGTTTAGTTTGAAGACCCTTTGGGAATTGGGAATTGGCTGTCCATTGAGAGTGAGGGCCTTTGCAGCAGCAGCAGCGCTGGAAAATTCTACAAAGCAGTAACCAGCATGAGCGCCAGAAAACTTGTCACGGATAAGTTTGACGCTGACATTCTCGTTATAAACTGACCAGATTTTTTTGATCGCAACCTCGTCTAGCCAAGGCTCGAGCTCTCCCATCCATAGTGTGTTTTTGACATTGGACTCGGATGGATTAGTGCCATCAATGTAAATATTGGAATTAGCAGGGTTCGCGGAAGGGACACCAGCAGTAGATGAGGCATTGCTGGGAACGTGATCTAACGAGACGTTCGAAGCAGTACCAGCGCCAGAACCAACAGAGGCCACAGTAGCGGGTGATGCATTCTGTTGAGCACCACCTTCTTGGATTGAGTAATCGTAAGTGTAAGACATGATTTATTCTTTTGTTTGAGTTTTATTAGCTGAAAACTTTTGTTGGATATTTTTGCAATTTTGCGTTGTTAATTTCCGGAGAGGTGTTCAAGAGAAGTTCTGGCAAATTCTTATAATTTGATCGAGAGAAGGCAGAGAAAAAATCAAGGAAACGAAGATGACAACAGAGACGTAGAAGAGACACAGACAGAGACAGAGAAAAGATATATACAGTGAGAAGATGACTGAATTGTAATGATGGAATGGATTTGATATCTTTAGTTAAAAAGACTCATGAAAACACGGTAAGAAGCAAGCTGAGATACAAAAGATCTGGAAGAGCTGAATGGACATAAAACAGAGACAACAAGACGAAAATGAAGTGGTGATGGAACTCTGGAAGGAAGGAAGAAAGAAAGAGAGAGGGAAAGAAAAAATAAGAAAGAAAATTTTTTCGTAACAAAAAAGGTTGTATCTTTTTTCGCAAACTTCCATCGCGACACATTAAGTTCGGTGACAACAACGCAAAGCGACGGTGCCTTTTCCAGTCAACTAGCAGAGCAAGGCCTCAGGCATTACTCTCTGTGATACGAGCATGGCAAGCCGCAGGCCAGACTGACTTGGTCTGCCTTTCTGAAGATTTTAAGGATTATGTAAAGTAAGTATTGGATATTATGTAAATTTTATGTGAAATTTAGTCAGGGCTCACAACTTATGTGTTGGGAGTTCCGATCGTGTTTTGATTTTCCGGTTAGGGTCAAGTATGTTCTTGCCACTTGCCATACCAGAGAGGTTGCGAGTATCAATCTTAATCTGAATCAACAGAATTCATTTCATCTGCATCGACCAAGTTGACCAGTAAGAGCGATTGACCAAAAATCGTATGTATCGTAGGTTGAAAGATCGAAGTTCAGCGGTAGTTGATGAGAACTTTTCTGTATCTCTTGCCCTACGAACAACGCTCCCAAAAAAATTAGTTAGCCTTTCATGTCTATGCCTCTGCGTTACAGGCAGCCTTTTCAAGCACCATCTAGTAGCAGATAAGTGCCTCTATCAGGGCTTCCCGCTTGGAATTCTTTACTGTGCCTAATTGCTATTTTAGTATAGTACCTCATTCTCCCACAGCCCAGACATAATATGTTCATCCGGTATCTCGGTAGCTTATTTTTTGAGTCCGTTGAAATTCACGTTTTTCAGGTAACGGAAGAATTGTGTACGTAGCATACTCAATGTGTAACCACCTGAGAAGCAGAGAGGGTCATTCACTTGCTACAGTAGACGGTACACCAGTGCAAGTGAAATATGAATTTCTGCACACTTCTCATTAGACAGTCTGAACCTTCAAGCCACTTTGAATTTTTGTGAGGCTGTGATGGCTCAAATTCTTCTCAAAATCATTTTGCGAGAGGCCCTGAGCTGGAGAGGTACAAACTACTTAGTCCTAAGTGCTATGTCAAAAACAAGAGAACAGGGATTTGGCTAGATCAAAACGCTTCGCGGTCACGCTCTCGACGCCAAACTGCACCGCTGCGAAACGCTGATCAGATGATAGAATTCGAAATTCAAGCGTGACCCTCTAAATTCGTGGTCGTAATCTGGCGCTCAAATACATGTTACTATATTGCGTTCAGTCCATTTAATCCTCCATATGATACCCTGCCATTTACATGTGAAACTTGAATGCTATCATCCATTGTCTATCTACAGCCCTCTATCTGGTTTCCTCCACCTTCAATATTTACCCTTAATCCGCCATCCGCCAAAACTGCCTCTTCAGGTCAAATCACAATGTGCCTAACCCTGATCATGTGGACCCAATTATCTTTTTGATATGATTCCATAGCGTGCCCTTCTACTGTATTTGCAAGAAGTTCACCTTTATCTTCTTCTTCCTCTTGTCGCTTGTGGGTTCATGTATATTTTGTATCCAAGAGAGCCTTTACTTGTCTGTCGACAGAATATTTGACGAAAATTAAGCGCTCACCAGGCTGGGCCAATTCTATCAATACTGTTTGCTCGGCTATTCCCGTATCGGTTTCTTTTCTCATCTAGAACTTGCCTGGCGATCCTGCGACTCTCTGATTTAGAAGCGCAGACTAGATATAATGGATCGCACAAATGAAGCCTCAGATAGTTCAAATTATAACCGGACAGTCACGGCGGATGAAGCTCGAGGCCTCCCTGATCTTGCATCTTTCCAAGAAGCTGCAGCCCTTCAAAATAGACAACTGCCTTCTATGCTAGCTTCTTTGACGCACACGCCAGTTTTGCCGTCAATTTCCATTCCGCAGTCCTCGCCTTCGATAAACAACCCACTTCCTCCGATATCTTACGGTTCAATTCCAACTGACCCTTTTCATTTGGCACGTGCAGATTCAACTAGTGCACTACATAATGGGGCCACTATGGCCAGCCCAATACAATTGCCATTTCCGACGACTAACTCCGTAAACAGCTCTCCATCGCATGTGGATTTACCTCCACAAAATCCCCGAACTCCCTCTCTATTCAGAAATCAGTCTACAGCTAGTCTTTCGAGGCCTGGCTCGCACGATAGGCCATCCCTCTTTCGTACACAATCCTCAACATCTGTTCCTCAAACTGCAAACGGAGAAAGCAAACGGAGATATTCAAGTTTGTTTGGGGAATCTTCCAAGCCTTCACCAAATGCGCCTATCTCAAGTATACCCAAGCGGCCTCGCACTTTGACAGCTCCGACATTCCAACCCTCGCCAGCTCATAAGGATGCATTCTACCAACACATACTGCCAAATCTCTCCCCGCCTCAGCAGCAGAAGGCTACTGAACTAATCAAATATCTCTCAGATCAGATAGAAAAAACTTTTAGGCAGTTGAGTCTGGCTGATCAGCAAGCACGAGCAATTGGAGCTCAAATAACCGCTCTTAGACAACAACCTACTCTCAGCAAGCAGGAACAGCTTCGGTTAGAGTCATTGATGAGTTCCAATCTAGTTTGGGTCCAAAGAACGGTTCGATCAAAAATCTTTGAGCAATTCAAGAGAATGTTGGAAAAAGTCTATAAAGGAGAGGCTGTGGATTATACAGCAATCTACAACTCTGCTACATTTCTCGCAAAGGACGCAGATATTGCTATACAACGAGCATCAGAGCACATGTCTCTAGCGAGTATTCGGACTCCTACCAATTCAGATTCAAGGCGCAAGTCTCTATTTTCACAAGAGGCTACTCGAACCAATACAGAAGAGTCATTTGGACCTTATGGCCCTGGAGTTGGAAGTCTAGATCGGGAAAAAATTGAAAAGCTTTTGGATAATATTAAGGCAGACGAGGACATCAAGCCAAACGACCGGAAAGGAACTCCAAAAGAAATGAAAATCACTCTTTTGGAACATCAGAAGTTGGGCTTGACATGGCTTCAAAAGATGGAGGCCAGTATGAAAGGCGGTATTTTAGCAGATGACATGGGACTTGGAAAAACAATCCAAACAATGTAAGTACTCCTGCTTGCCAACCAAGGTTTTGCGCAAACTAACTATTCAGATCTCTTATTATTGCAAACAGGTCTAAAGACCCCAAAGTCAAGACAACCTTAATTGTTGCCCCTGTATCCTTACTGAAACAGTGGGAGCGAGAAATCAAAACGCGCATTAAACCAGAGTTCGAATTATCTATATGCCTTCATCATGGAATCAGCAGAAAAATCAAGTCTTTCGATGAATTCAGTAGTTATGATGTCGTTTTGACAAGCTATGGAGTTATATCGCGTGAGTACAAAGAGCACTTCGGAATTCAAGATACAAGGTCTGCAACAAAGTTGTCAAAGGCGTCTGGAACTTCTCCATTTTATCAGAGCGATTCAAAATGGTATCGTGTTGTTCTCGACGAAGCTCAATACATCAAAAACAAATCAACATTGACATCCAAAGCTTGCTCTGCACTCGAAGGAGAATACAGATGGTGCCTCAGTGGCACTCCAATGCAGAATAGCGTTTTGGAGCTGTACAGTTTACTTCGGTTTTTGCGTATCAAACCCTACGATGATGAGTCTCAATTCTATCAAGAAATCGGTTACCCGATACAGAGAATTGCGGACAAAAACGCTTTGAAAAAGTTACAGGCTTTGCTTAAAGCAATTTTGCTCCGGCGAACCAAAACCAGTGAAGTTGATGGCAAGCCTATTTTGCAATTGCCGCCTAGAGAAGTTTTGGTGGAATCTAGCAATATGGACGAGGACGAGCAAGAGTTTTACAAAGCGCTTGAGCAGGGCGCACTAGATCAAATGAACTTGTTCATATCGCAAGGGTCAGTCTCGAGGAATTATAGCAGCATTTTGGTACTCCTCTTGAGGCTTCGTCAAGCATGCTGTCATCCGAAACTCATTGAGCGTGCACATCGCTTGAAAACAAACAAAATCGTGTCGGCGAGATCCAATCGTGCTGCAATTGCGCTCTGTCGAAAGTTGAAGCCCAGAATTGTAGCTAAACTGGAGACTCAAGAAAC
The DNA here is from genome assembly GCA_030564925.1 of Geotrichum aggregatum. Taxonomy (NCBI): domain Eukaryota; kingdom Fungi; phylum Ascomycota; class Dipodascomycetes; order Dipodascales; family Dipodascaceae; genus Geotrichum; species Geotrichum aggregatum. The sequence goes on along the minus strand of JAJMAH010000170.1, from coordinate 6,619 downwards.
TTTCACATGCCCTTGCTGTATGGATGCTATAGACCCCGTCAACGTTGTACTGCTTTTTCCTTGCGGCGACTTCATCTGTACAGAATGCTGCGGAGAATTTTTTGAACCTGCTAATGTAGAGGAAATTGACGCCAAGAGGTGCCCAACGTGCACCGGTCCGATTTCTGAGAAGGAGTTGATTGACTATTTCATTTTCAATCTTGTTCACATTGAAGGGCAGACAGACCAAGAAATTTTGGCGCACAGGCTTCATTTAGGCCGATCAGCTAGCAGTGGCCGGCTCAGCCTAGGTCAATCTCAAAGCACTCAGTCGCTCGCTTCAGATTTTGACAGCGATCTATCTCTCGAAAAACGCAAGGTTACTTCTCGGCCATCAAATAAGAGAGTCGGTTTCACTCTCGGTGCAGGCGATAGTGGACGAGAAGATACTCAAGATATTGAAGACGCTCAAGACACTCAAGACACTCAAACTGATCGCGACGAGCCGCCTAAGGCGAGCGATTCACCGAGTTTGACTGGGCGTGTTGTTGCTACTAGATCACACACTGCACCGTATCCTTCTTCAACATTTTTTTCTAAAACGGGATCAGTGGATTCTAAAAGCTTGTCCTCCAAAATGCTACCAGTCGTCTCCCCGACCAACAAATTTTTCCGCAAGCCGGTGGGTCTCAACGACAGTCGCTTGAATCTTTCTTCCAGCACTTCTTCTGCAAGTCTTAGTGGTCTTACCGCTCGCCTTGAGGCTACCGAACTGTTTCCAAACGGCTGGATTTCGTCATCTAAAATTGATAAGTGCTTGAGCATTATTTCCAACGTGCATGAAAACTTTCCCGGCGAAAAGGTTATTGTATTTTCGCAGTTTACGTCACTTCTCGACTTTGTTGAAATGGCGCTGGAGTCCGAAGCAAGGCAGCATGATAAGAAAAAAACAAAGTTTCTGAGGTACGACGGATCAATGAGTGCTAACAGTCGAAACCAGGCTATCATGGATTTTTATGACGATGCAGAAGTCACGGTTTTGTTGATTAGCTTAAAGGCCGGAAACGTGGGGCTGACATTAACTTGTGCGTCCCACGTGGTTCTCATGGACCCGTTTTGGAACCCGTTCGTTGAGGAGCAGGCTATGGACCGGGCTCATAGAATAGGACAAATGAGGCCCGTATTTGTGCATAGACTAGTCATAGAAGGTACAGTGGAAGACCGGATTCTGGAGCTACAGAAAAAAAAGAAGGACTTGATATCCGGTGCTCTTGATGAAAATGGGCTCAAGTCCATAGGAAAGTTGGATCAGAAAGAGCTTCTTTTCTTGTTTGGCTTAAGATCAAAGTGAAACTATTGTGAAATTAGGGCTCTTGTTTTTGTATCTAGCTTGCGTGCAGTTTCTTCCATGTGGAAAAAATTTGAGAACGTTAATAAATTATAGTAAGCGAAAAATTATAGGCAGGTAATAATAAGAGAGTTTATGCTATGGATGATAATATATTGGATATTGTTTGTATTGTGATTCTTGAAACACCAAGGACCTATATTTGCGATTGACACATGATGGTAACAAGAAACGATACTGTTCAGGTTGGAGAATGCTGCTGAGACTCCTCATTTTGACGTAGGCCCTTCAAAACCTGTTCGTATATGGACGCTAGCTTCAAATCAGGAGACGGTACTATACTCAAAACCCGCATTACAGCCAACTTTGAGCGCTGCGTCATTTTCAGCAGTCTGCGGCCATTAGAAGGCCCCAGCAGGAGACTTTTAGACTGCTCGTTCAAAAGCCTTGTTAGAATCTTGTCGAGTTTGTGAAAGATCTTAAACAAATCATGCGGGTCTGAGTAATTGGGCGCAAAGCCCTCTACAAACTCGACCAAAGTTTCTGTAATGTCCAAAAGACAGCGAGTTTGGCCGTACAGCTTTGGCTGGTCGGTATTATTGTCATTGCCGTTGCCGTTGTATTTACTGGTGTCGTTGTCTGTGGATGGAGGCGAGTGTGACGACATGCACATGGAAGGCTGGCTAGACGTGAACGAGTACCAAAGAATGTCAATGACTTTGTTGAGGTCTATGAGGAGTTCTTGGAGACTCATGTAGCCTCGGGGTGGGTCGTAGCGTTGAAGGAATCTGGATTTGACTTGTCGAAACTGGTCGTTTGTGAACCCAAGCAACCGTTCGCTTTGACGATCTTTGACGCCAAACATTGGAGAGATGGGAGTTGTCGGGTTTGATGTGAAGGCATAATTCGCTGGTGATGTGCTGGCTGAGCCCGGCGTAGAGATTGGCGTTGAAGGGAAATTGGAGTCCATCGTGTCGGTTTCTGGGCCTCGCAAAGGACCAGTTGGCTTTGCGGCAGTTACCATGCTGGTGTTGATTGAAATGGGTTGCTGTTTTTGTTCAATGTCTAAAGGCTTGACGGGGTCTACTTGTTCAATGTAGGTAGCAGTAGTGGTAGGTGCTTTCTCGCCCCGATCAGTACCAGGCTTTTCTGTATTAGCCTGTACGATAGTCTCAACCTCCATAATTCTGTCTGCAACTATTGACCAATATATTTAGAAAACGAACTTCAATTCCGACAAGATATAAAACGAATATAGGTAAAAGATATGGGTTGGTTCAAGAAGAGGAGAAATATACTATCAAAATAGTGTATAAAACGAAACATATCAGTTAGAAGACGAGAACAATAACCCCCCGTTTTGCGTAAAAAGGTCAATTTAAAGCTTACCATGATTGCCGGCCAGTCTTTCGTTTGATTGATTAAAGAGACACCGTACTCGAGTAAGAGAGCAGTTACTAATGCTGCGGTATACGCTCACACTAAGCTTTCGTATTAAATTTACTATAAAGGTTTGTGCAGGTTTGAGAAATTCTAAAGACTTCTTCACGCACCTTGTACCCAAGTCAAGTGCTCGGGCTGGGCCACGAATCTACGCTGGGTCTACGGGTAAATACCGGTGGCCTACCAGTGGATGATGTCGGAGCCTGGTGTAGCACTAGACCACGTATGCTGTGGCTACAATCACGCCTACCCTTTTTGCCTGGCTTAAAATTAACAGGCGCAATGTTTGCAATTGCCATGACTGTAATTCCAGTGATTGAAACAATTAAAATAAAAAATCTTAAACAATCGCAGCAGAGATGTGAATGCAAGAAGCTTCCAGTTCCAAGGTTCCATCATCTCTGAATGTTTTGTGTTAACGGCAGGAGGCACGTATAATTTTTTGCAACTAGTCTAATCGGACTAAACAATCACCTGGACTTGATAGAGAAGCAGCACGTTCATAATTTAAGAAGAAACCTCCGCTCTTAACTGCAATCGGCTTCTCGCGCATTGTTTACCTGCCCCACGATATGACTGATGTTTAATCGTATTCTATTGCTGCATCACTCTATGCCAATGAGCCTTGTCATGATCAATTGGTAAGACCAGCTCGGGAAATTGAGGAAAAAAATAGTTCACCGGTATATCCACAGCAAGTATTTTGTTTCAATTTTTTTTCCTTTCGTTTTTTAATTTTATGCTGCGCTTTGACGACGGGTAGCGTTTCCCGAATACAGTATTTCGAAAGACATTGATGCATGCACGTCACGGCGTCGGGTTCAAAAAAGTTCTTTATGGATTCGGTGTCATACATGTCTTGAAATAGTCTATGGTACTTTGTGTAATTATAACACTAGAATTCCTGGAGTAGGTTTGGAAGTCTCAAAATTAATGGACAGGAGTACGTGAGCGCACTCAATGTTTTTGATTAGTTTGTTATCAGTGTGCTCTCTGGATGCTGGAGATGCTGAAAAGAGACAAAGGTACACGAAACGCCCGAAGGATCCAAATTTAGCAGAAAGCCTGAGACCGTGAAATATTTGAAAATAAAACGGTGTCAAGGTCAGTCATCTATAGTGGCATGCAATACCACTACTGCCATACAATGCACACTTGAGTACTGATATACTCAGCTCTGAAGTTACAAGATGAGAACAGCTGCCACAAGAGAATCTGCCCGTAACGGTAAAGGAGCAATAAAAGTTGTAGGAAGCATTTAGGCCTCAGAATCTGAGATTTCTAGAGCTTTCTGCAATGTCTCTCACTCAAGTCATGATCAAGTGATCTCTGGTTTCTTTTTCATATTTTTTTGACTTATTATCAATCTTTGTTGGAAACCCGATGAGTTTAAAGTCTATACTGTGGTTTATGGGTCCAAGGACTCCATGGAACATTCTGCGAAAGCTACATGTAAACCTTATAGAGGACTGGTCTGACTCGCAAATCTAACATCTCTACAAAGTCTCGACGGAGACCAAAAGGTGATTGAGTTTGACTTTTTTGAAGCCCAGTCTATAAATATTTAGATGTTATAGGGGCGTCGGGCTTCTCGTTCTTGTCGCCGAGCCGTATCAACGTATTGATCAAACTTATGGAGACAGCATGATGATTGCAGATTGAGCTCAGGAAGGTAGAGCTCGCTCTAAAGGATTGATTTAAAATCTGGCTGCATATGCGTGTCATACAAGTTAATAAAGGCGCTCATCTTGCTACTTGTGAACATGATATGGTAGCAAGTGTGTACTCACACTACTGCTTTACTAGCATTTCAGAAGTTTATTCTGCTGGCCCACTAGACTGAAACCATATAATCACAGGCCACAAAATCGTTAGTAGTTTAGCTAATTCGTCCCTATGTTCTTTTTGTTCACATCATGCTTTATGGCAGTTTGGTCTAGCCCGGCCTACAAATACTCACACTTTGATATCATTGGCCTTTCTAATGAGGTTTCTCATGCTCTGACATCACCGACCAATCTTCTTGCAAACGATATGACGAAGGAGAGTGGTGTGGCTGTACGCATGCGTGCGGTCGGTTGATGCTAGTTATCAAGCAGGGCAATAAACTTTCTGCTTGTTCACAGAAGCATGAGTCTGCAATTTGTCTACCCTTGAGAGAGGTTGAAAGAGGTTTTGTCCAGCATCACCTTCTAGGACTAAATTATGTTGCAGCTTTGTAAGAAGCCTTGAACTAATATTGCTATTGGCCAGCTGCTTATAGATCTAAATAACGGTGTTATACATGGAGACCAATTTGATGAAAAGGTTGAGACTGAATGCTGAAAGTAGTCAGAAGACAGATTTGTAAATTCAGACCCTGCTCAAAGGCGCATGCGCAAGTCCGACCAAGTCTTGCGTGTCATCCTCCAAGCGTTTGGGCTCAAAATATATGCCAACAACCGATGACCTCGTGGGCGCATTTACACTTGATCTCGTAGGCAGTCAGAGCTCAAGCGTACGGGACAAGCTGACTAATCACAGATCAAACCTTGAGATTTCACGACCACAGAATATTCTAAATAGTTTCTCCAAAAATCAAATCTTCAACCATGGTGTGGCCATTTTCGTCCTCATCGTCGACACCGACCGCTCAAGACTCAGACTCTGTCGCGCTTCCTAATTCTAGCGATGTACTTGAAAATATCGATCCCTCTCTACAAAAGTTTTACCAAGACGCTCTTCCCGTCAAGCCGCTGTCACTAGCACCACAAGAGCTCAAGGACCGAGTGGACTCGGAAAAAAAAATGAAACAATCATCTCTCAAAGCTGCAACTATAGCATTTGAGGACACTGAAATGAATAGCCAGCGCCGACGATTCGTGGACTCTGGAGGAAAGTACATTCAAACACTGTGGGAAGCTGCCAACGAGAACTGCGCAATAATAGGTGCAAGGTACGGCCAGTGCCAACGTCATGGACCTATGTGGAGCGTCATGATGTCGTGCAGGAAGGAGTCTGAGGACCATAAAACGTGTCTGGGACTGCAAAGAAACGGCCTGATGAAGCTTGGATTTGATCAAGCACTGGATACAAAACAGCGCAACCTAGTCAAGTACAAGATGGACGATCTGTATACAAAACACTTCCCTGATGGAACTGTCACAGAGAGTTCAAAGAAGGAGTTTCTGGCAAGTGTTGACAAGGAAAGGACTGAGATTGCAAAGAATCTTTACCGAGTGTAGCTTTTGATATCGATATTGAGGCTGACTTGGATGTATATATATATAATGTGAAATAAAGCAACTTACAAATCTGGCATTATCAGCCATAGAATCAAACATTGTTTGACGACAAACCCTTAACTCGTTATTAAAAGATTTAGGCGTTGCAGTATGTCATGATTGCCATAACAGCTACTGTTAACTTTTGATCAAAAAACACAAGCTTATCATGCTTGGTCATTAATGAGAGCACAAAAAATACTACTCCGCAACGGGGAATTGAACCCCGGTCCCCCGCGTGCTGCTCCTAGGAACTTGACAGGCGGAAATTCTAGCCACTAAACTATTGCGGATTTCCATGAAAATAAAAATATGGTGTTCAACAGCAGATTTAATTTCCAGAGTCATTTGCTTACATAACACTTAAATTGAAGTTTTGAATTCATTCCAATTTCTCCAAATTCATTCATTCTTTTCGCGGCTTAGTGGAAAAGAACGACATGATTGACGGAACTGAGGATCTTACTGAAGAAGCAGACATCATCCATGAGCCAGATCCCCCTGACATCATGCTGGATGACGGCGATGTCGTCGGCGAGGAAAATGGTGGTGGCGATGCCGAAAAAATGAACAATTATGGTGGCGA
>JAJMAH010000169.1:0-40078 GCA_030564925.1 Geotrichum aggregatum | reverse complement strand
CTTGAGTTTCTGCTCCTCAAGAAATCGTTCCAAGTTTTTGCTTTCGCTACTGCGATTCCCTCCCTCAGTTCGGTTGCAGCCAATTTGGCTGCCCTGTGGTGTTCTGGGGTCGGTGATCGCCGCGCTAGCCTAGCCGACCTCCTGAATCTCACCATGGATTGACGAAGTTCAGGCGTCCACCATCTTTTGCTCCGAGTGTCCTTCATGGATGGCTTGAGCCAAAATTCGTTTTACCGTAAGTCAAAACCCGAATCACTCTTGAGAATTCCCCCTCCGAACCAGACAAGTCCAGTCAAAAGCGCCCGCGTTAAAAAAACCTATCCAAAGGTGCAAAAAAGCCGCGAAATGCCTTGTCTCAAAGTATCGCTGGTAAATATGCCAATCTATACCTTATGATTGGAGTACAGATTTCAAACCAAGAAAATTAAAGGTTGGTTCGATGGTCTAGTTGGTTATGGCATCTGCTTAACACGCAGAACGTCCCCAGTTCGATCCTGGGTCGAATCAGTTTTTTTTTTGCTTTTCCAGATTTCTTTTGAATATCTAGGCCATTTGACTTCTTTGATGTCGGTTTGTGCTTGATGGTTTCTTAGTTAGCCTCTGCTATTAAGTCTGCAATTACGACGCTGTGATACACATTTGTATTCTTGGTCACAGCTCAAAAGTGCACCACGTTTAATTATAGTCCATTATAAGTTTCATTGAACTTGTTTATGCCAGTACCAGACTGCAAAGACATGGAGTTTGTTTGAGAAGTTGAGGTAGAAAGAGATTTGACATGCCATCAAAATAGCTGATACAAAACACAAGATTTGAGAACCAGTCGAGATCAACAACATTGGAAGTCCAATATATGGAATGTAAACAAAATCAAAGAATTGGATTTGCTATATACAGCCTCTAGTTTCATTTCAATATGTCGATTCTACCAGCCTCAATCGATGTAAAACAATTTCTTGATTTAGTAACATTTACGTATATCTATTCATGTGTACAGGACTGGTCGAACTTCGAGCATTCTCGCTATTCGAAGCTGAAAAGTTTGTAGGTTCAGAAATCTACGAGAAATCGAGGTCTGGAATTGTTCTTAGCAGAAATACACAAATTTTTGTAGATCATTCGAGGTTTGACTTATGGTAATACTACCTTTAGTATAGACCATCCATGAAGAAAAAATGTAGACGTCTTAATCGAGTACCTGATGCAAACCTAAGAAAAAACTCATTTGTTTCCTGTTTAAAATTTACTTTTACCACATTCGTTTCCACATGATTTTTTGTAGCTCCGAATTCAATTTATGCAATCTATTTATTCATCAATTCATTCATTCATTGAGTAGTACACAGTTTAAACAGAAGAAAAGGCAAACGAACACCGAGAAATGAGGAAATAGAGATGAAGCTCCTGTACTCCACGTTTTCTAGGAAAATGATTCAGAAATGGGTGATTATTTCCCTACCCGCTTATCATTGACGCGAATCATTTGAGCAAGCTGAGTATCTTGAAACCTAAAGTCACGCGGAATAGCACAAAAAGGGTGAACTAATAGCTGCGCTGCTGTGGGTCGCTGCTCCGGGTCAATTGAAAAGCATTTGTCGATTATGTCAATGCCATCTTCCGACACGAACGGGATGGTATCTTCAGGAATGGGAGGTGCAAGCCTGGCGTTTCCTAGCTTGTACATTGCACCAATGGCTTCATCATTAGACCAAGGGCGGCGCCCCGCAAACATTTCTAGAACCACACAGCCTAGTGACCAAATGTCGATTTTGGCGCTATAACCCTGTTTTTCGTTGTGCACTACATTGTGGATTACCTCAGGGGCCATCCAGAATATAGTTCCTTGCATAGACATTTCTGCGTCATTTGTGTAAATGTTCCGGCTCTTTTTGGATATACCAAAGTCCGAAATTTTGCAGACGCCATCAAGATCGATTAGTAGGTTGTCTGACTTGAGATCTCGGTGCAAGATTCCACATGAATGTAAGTATGACAGCGCGTCTAACACCTGACGGGTGAGAGATTTTATGACTTTTTCTTCAAATCGCCCATGTTTTCTCAATGCACTTCCAACCGATCCACCGGGAACATATTCCAAAAAAAGATTGTAAAAGTCAGGTAGCGCCTCGAAGCCCAAGTATTGGACAATGTTGAAATGGTCCAAATCTTTCATAGTCTCTACTTCCGAATGTAGCGTATCAATAATTTCCCTTTGCTTAGCGCTAGATTTGTCACTAACTGTTTGAGGAACTTCAACCTGCTTTACTGCAATCATTTCTCCAGCAGTGACGTTAAGAGCAAGATAAACTTTTCCAAAACTTCCTTTGCCTATGAGTTCACCTTTTACCCAAGCAAACTGTTTCACATCGCCTTTATTATCGCGCAGGCGACTGAATTGACCACGCTTCATTTCACTAGGTTTGACTTCGACAACTTTCTGGCCCCACATTTTAGTGCTCTTTCTTCGCAAAAGGGCCCCGCTCTTGCTATTGGCACTTGCAAGAGACTGATACTTTTTTCTCCGAGCAGAAGCTTCTTGTACGACAATCCTCAAAGATTTTGTTCTCATTGTGAGCCCAGTCTTTGGCTCTGCAACTACAACCTGGCTATTTGTAGCACCACCCGTAGAATCGGTGACCCCTCCATATGACGTAGCAATAGGCGACTTTACTTTCGGATTATTAGCAGTGGTTGCACTAGTAGTTCCAGAAGAACTAGTTTTAGTACTATCGGGTTGAGGAAGTCTGCTTGAGCCTGGAGAAACGGCAGATACAGGAGATGGCGGCACAGACAGTGTTTCGGTATGTTTGAATTGAGGGGTATAAGAAGGCCCTAGGGATTCTGATGAGGTTTTGTGGTATTTGGACATGTCTTTGGGAGGCTCGCTTACAGGGGATAAAGGTGGATGATAGGCCAAATTCCCTGCGACTAGTTCATTACTCGGAGATGCGGGAGGAGACGCACCATGAGGGTCAATAATGATCGGTCCGTCAAGATCTGCGTCTGGGAAAAATCGTTCAAGGTTTTCGTAAACAACTTCAGCTGGAGGTCTTACTGCCCAACCACCAAGTTTGACATCGTGAAAGTATTGTCCTGACTTCCCTGGAAGCGGAGACACAGGAGTTTGACCTTGACGTTCTCCGCCATCTAAATTAGGTGCCACTCGAACGTGTAGCTGGGGTTTCTGCTTTCTGGATAGTTTGGCAGAGAGGATAGGGCTAGATGCTTCAGGCGCCGGAGGCTTTTTAGCCCATAGACCTTCATCACTAGAATAACTGTCGTCATCAGATTCTTCAAGCTCAGGGGCGTTTGCAAACGAGATTTCATTCTCATGAAATTTTTCGTCTCTAAAACTATCTGCATTCGGGGCCAGGGCAGGCTCCTGCGTAGAAGTTGGGGCTGTATCAAAGAATGAGGCTCCATTTTGATAGTCGTCCATGCCTAAGCCAAGCTCCATGCTTAGTCCTAAAGAATGAAAGTCACCCAAGTCAATTCTGGGCGGGCCGGACGGAATTCTTTTGTTTTCTACGTTACCTCGAACCGAAATTTGCCTTGCAACTTTGGCCGAGCTATCACTCAGAGCAGGAGAACTGCCAGACACCAAAGCCTCGGTTGTAAGTTGTCTGGCTGCATTTCGCGCGTTGGTCTCGCTTGCAAATTGTCTTCCAGAATTAGAGCTCGGTGATGCCTTATATCCACGCACTATCTTGCTTCCACCTCTTTGCAAACCGGACCCCGTGTTGGGTGGCGGCGGAGGCGCAGACCGCATCGCAACTAATTGAGAATTAGTTCGTTCAAGTTTCAGTCCTTTGCGAGAAATTTGAGAGGAGTTACGGTCTAACTTAACAGAAGCGTTGCGATCATTATCGAGTTGACTTGACTGATTGATTGGAGTATTATAGTTGTGATTGGCCTGGCTTGAGGTGTGAACTGGGGAATTGTGATTGTGATTAGATTGGCTTGGATAGTTGGAATCAGCTGAGGAGCTTTGTTGGGCAAACTGGCTAGGCTGAGTGGGCTGAACAGGTTGTACGGGTTGAGCTGATTGGCTAGTTTGTAAAGCAGGTCTTTGCTTGATAGAGGCAGCTGCATTTGGAGTGAGGTTGCCCGTTTGAATGGGAATCGAAGGTTTCCTGGGATTGAAAGAGGGTCTCCGGTCATAAGGCGAAGCACGTCTGTCGTCGAAATTGATTTCCCTGCGTTCCGGCCTGATAACTTTGAAGGAGTCCTCAGAAGATTTTCTGGAGTGATTTTCAAACAGACTACCTAGGCTCGACTTGTTGTACACAGCAAGGTTGTTGTCTCTGTAATCTTCTGATATGCTTCTCTTACTTCGTTCGCGATTCAAAGATGAAGAAGCTTCTTTGTATTTCGTCTTACTACCCTGGCGAGTGGGGAGCCTGAAATGTTGCCATTGAGGGTGATTTTGGTGAGATTGTGCCTGTGGCTGCTGTGGAGAAGATGCTTGCAACCGCTGCGTGGGTACAGTCAGTAGCATTGATTCCTCATGAGGCGGTTTGGGAGAGAAGTAGTCACTGTGTTTAGAAGGTGAAAGAGGATGATGCCCTTTAGACCCTATTGCTACTTCTTGGTTAAGCATATAAGCTGGCGTAGACGGGTATTGCCTTGTATTAGTAGCAAATACATATTCCAGAGACAAGCTTCCGGGCGAAGTTGAAGGATCATAGTCTGGAATATAAGAGACATAGAGCTTTATCAAGTCTGTCAAAGAACCAAGTTTTTGGGGGCTGAATATTAATTGATGAAATGTTGAGTCATCTAAAGCGACCCCCTCCCTACATCCAAAATCAGTGAGATGAAATGTGCAAAGAGACCAGTCTTGAATATTGAGCCTGTTTCCAATCATGATTTTTGCCTCCTCGACACTACTAGCTTCACTGATATTAACAATAGTAAATGTCTCATTGTTGGCGGTTACGACGACAAATTTTTGAGGTTCAGATGGTTTGATGGGTCGAAACTTTGGATCAATTCCATAGAACTGCGGAGTAACAGAATTTTTAATCGGTAGATTTGGATCTTGTAGAAATGTAACGACTGGGGATACTGGAGATTCCTTTTTTTAGGTTAGCTTGAAAAAAAATAACACTTTTGTGGTACTTACCAGAAGATTAGAAGCACTTTTCGAAGGGTGCAGCCGATCTTTACTATTGCTTCTGTCTTTATCTTTCCGCCGAAGCTTTCCCAAAAACCCACCAGACTTCTTCGACTCTTCATATTTAGTTGGTCTCTCCTCCACATGAGAAACAGTTTTCTGCAACGTAGTTGTAGACAATACACCGGAGACAGAAGATTCTGAGGAACTTGATTTCGTGTGAAGCCTAGAAAAGAATCGAGAGGATGAAGATGGAGAAGACGGAGAGATCTAAATTGATTAGGCCACTGTGCACATTAATTTTACCAACATACCTGCGATTTTCCGGATATACCAAATGTTGAAATGGGGCGCAGACTATTGCTGGGTTTTTTGTAGTTGCGAAACTTCACTCGAACGGGATCCAGTTCTTGTAAATCTTCTAATGATTTGTTTCGAACGGGAAGCTTCACAGGGTTATTAACAGCGGTACGAGTGAACGCATCATTCGAGTATAAAGTCCCGAGGGTATATTCTGATCTCATAGGGCGCAGAATATTAGTTGAACTAGTATTGGTGAGATCTTCATTATATAAATCGTCTGTTGAATCAGCTCCAATAGCATTATTAGACGTACTAGAGTTTGATTTATCGAGAACTTTCCGAAGAATGTGAATGAATCGAGAAGGCCGAGTGTCATAGATATCATTCAAGGTAGACAAATGACCCAGACTTTTAAGCTTTTGATAGCTCACTAGAGAAAGAAACTCTTCGCCGTGTAAATTCCGGGTGCGAAACGTGTCTATCCAATCAGGGCCAAATTTGTTATACTCTAGCCAATATATGACTCTGTCCATTGTCCATTCTGCCGGATCGCTGGCCTTCCAAAAAACTGAGAGCATTGGATTAGGATACACGACATGCTGACCAGATGCATTTCGGCTGCGAGAGGCAACATGTGAGGAAGGAGATAATGCAGAGTTTATAGGGGGATGAGAAATCTGTGGGGTTGTAGGAGCTTGTGTAGATACTTGATCCTGGTATGGTGAGTTGGCTAATTTGAGATTTGGCGTAGATTTCTTTTGATTATTATCAGATGGAATTTTCCTTGAATCTGTAATCAAAGGCTTCGGCTTACTCGGTAGTGGCTTCTCATTCATTTTCTGTGCATGACGTGAAGAGGCATTTGCATCGTATCTGCCAGATCTCCATTGCCCGGACTCTACGCTCGAAGCACCTCCCGGAGAAGATGATGGCTCCATGGTGGTTTTGATACTGCCTGGGATAGAACCTATCGAAGGTTGCGTATGATGGGAGCTACCATCATTGCTTATGGGACTGGCGGAAGGATCTAGTCGGCGAACGGAGGACGGGGTTGAACGTCCAGATCCTAGGTTGGCAGAATTAAGTGATGCGTTACTTCCGGACTGAAATAGGGGAGTTGGTGTGGGAAGATGAGATGATAAGGAGCGAGTTTCTCGCTCTCGCTCTAATTCTAGGTCACGATCAGACTGAGAATACAAACTAGAGAAACTTTTGCGAGGTCTCGCCATAGAGGGATATGGGTTTGAAGAAACCCCTTTAGAGCCTAGGTTTGAAATAACAGTACTATTAGGACCGCTCAGCACAGGTACCGCATCTAGCATGAAGCTGGGAAGCTCTTCATCTTTTTTGCTTTTTGAAACCTTTCGTCGATTGTTTGCCATCTTGCGGTGCAGGTAGACTCTGATTCAATTTAGGTCTATGATAAAGGTTGGCAACGAGAGGGGTATCATATATGATTCGATACCTAGTAGCCAGAGAAGCGCATAGTATCAGGCCACAGAGGTTTAAGGCACTGAAACGAGCGAGATACAGATGTTTGTAAGAAGTTGTTTTCAAAAGAGTGCGGTCGTGTATGGTGGCTGGTGTATCCAAGAAGAAGAGACGAACTGAGATTGACTTCGAATCCGGAAGCACTAATAAACACTCCGTTTTTTCCAGCACTAAGAAATATTTAGAGCTGAATGGTGCTCTATCTAGGCTTGAGAAAAAACTTGTTCAAAGCTCTCCAGGACTAGGCTTACTCTCTATATACAGTTAGCTACAGCTTGTACAGTTTCCATATTTCATGTTCAGGTAGGCAGGAGCCATATTTTATATACAAATTTTCGCGTAGAGTTACATTTATTGCAGAGAAATCTGGCTTATCCGAATGATTGTAATGCAGTTCTTAACCACAACGTGTCGGACATGTCGGACACGTCGCTGAGTTCGCTCGTTGATACGTCGCGTCTCTCTTGTCTTTTCAGTGACAACTCCCTTGATTTTGAAGTGAACCGGATCAATCAAAGGGCCGCCCGTCAGAGTATGGTCCCGCGAACCTATTGTTGAAATTTTGTCAAAAACGAGCTCATCTCCAACCTCGGCGTCTCTAAGACGGACAGGAAGAAGGATCTCATCACCTTCTGTAACGAGAAACTTTCTGTCGTGGATGTGAACTGTAGCGTATAGAGCATGTCCAAGCTTTAGTGGTTCTAGCTCGGCAGGCGAGACTTTAGTGAAGTTGAAAGAGTTTTTGGATCGAGGGAGGAATTCTGGAAGAGTCACTTGCGGCTTAGATGGCACGTTGCTTTGAGATTTTGTGAATCCAAAAGATCGAGTGAGGCTTAAAGCAAGGTGTTGGCGAACCAGAGAGCACGAGCTCAGAGTGCCCACTGACCTCACCGAAGAGGCTAGGAGCGGTCGTAGGGAAGTTACAAAAGACATTGTATGCGAACTCGGGTAGAATATCAAGAACTTCAGGGAGGCTTTGCTGAAACCGTCTCTAGTGGTCACGATGGATTTGGAAGTTGGTGGTTGGCGGGTTTTTTTCACTAATTTTTGCTCTTCCGTTAAGGCTGATAAATACTTAGTGCTGAAATATATACATCACGTAATTATGGATTTTGCTTTCGTCCTCCTCTTCAATTTCAACCGCCAACTTTCGAAATCACCCGCAACCTAGGCATTCAAGGACTTGTATTTGCGTCTTCATTGCAAATCTTCTGAGTATCTACACAAGCTAAACTATCAACGTTTGTTTTTTGCCACGTTTTTATTCATACACTTTTTTGACTGTGTAGACCTCACTAAAGTTGTGGCAAACATATTTAACTCGACATATTCGTCGACCTAATGAGCCCCTCACAGTACTATGACTTGGATGGGACCGACAGTGTCCCCGGAACTTCCAAAAGCCATGCAAAAAACAACAGAAGGTCTAACGGTGGAGCCGACTCTGGCTATGGAGGCTCAACCTTTTCGGGTAGTGACAACGGTACTAAGGACTTCCCAGTGAATATACCTCCAACACAAGCTACCTACTGCGAAGGAGACTTGACTCAGAACGACTCTGATAAAGGCAAACATCGCCGATCCCCTTCTACTACTACCCGTCGCCATGTGCTTTCTCAGGTAAATCACCTTCAATACAACGACAACAGAGTAGCCCTGGGAAGATCGATCTCTGCAGTTCTTTCGATGCTCAAAGAACTACAGGCTGTAAACCGAAACTGGCCAGTGTATTACCCAGTCCAGAGTAATAGAGATGACCGTAAGAAAAAAAGGCAGTCTATCGTGGAACACCCGAAAACTGAGCGATCCGATCCTGCCAGAGAGCTCAAACGGGCTGTGAGTGATATTGGTTTGCGCCCAGAACAAGAAGGGCCCCAACCTATTGCACCTTTGGAACCTAGGCTGGCGTCTGCCCAGATTGCTGAAATAGCCGAAAACTTCAATGTCTTTAAGTTGGAATTGAAGGTGGGTTCCCTGTCCTCTGAAGAGCTGGTGCACACGCTGGCAAAATCGTCTGTGGCTTCGCTTTTGGACGACAAAATCATACAAACTATGCGGCACTTGTTATCATTACGTGAGCGCATCGACGACACATCTTCTAAAGTTCTGATCACAGGTGATCTGAATGCCGGTAAGTCTACATTTTGCAATGCGCTGCTGCGCAGAAAACTACTTCCAGAGGATCAACAGCCATGCACGAGCGTTTTTTGCGAAGTTATCGATTGCAGAGAAAACCATGGGGTTGAAGAGGTTCACGCAGTCGGCATCGACGCTAAATATGACCGATCTGACGAATCCACTTATACCGTCTTTGCGCTAAAGGACTTGGAAGAATTGGTTGTTGCAGCAGATACATATTCTATATTGAAGGTGTATGTTAGCGATGGCAGGCCAGTTGATCAGAGTTTGCTCAGAAACGGGGTTGTTGACATTTCACTTATCGATGCCCCAGGATTAAATACAGACTCCTACCAGACTATGCAAGTATTTTCTCGTCAGGAAGAAATTGATCTTGTGGTATTTGTTGTTAGTGCGGAAAACCATTTTACTCTATCCGCCAAAGAGTTCATCGGGACTGCCGCTCATGAGAAATCTCTTGTGTTTATTGTGGTCAACCGATTTGACAATATAAAAGACAAAAATCGCTGTAAGCGACTTATTCTGGATCAAGTTGCGGACCTTTCTCCAGAGACCCATAAAGATGCCGGTGATTTTGTTCATTTTGTTAGTTCAAACGAGATTTTGAATGGTCTCCCTGATGAAGATCCTGATGGCGATGGCCCTGGAGCTCCCGCTGGCGGTAACGACGATGTACCTCATCCTGATTTTGACCGTCTCGAGTCCTCTCTTCGTAACTTTGTTTTGGAAAAGCGATCTTTATCTAAGCTTGCGCCAGCTAAGACTTACCTCAAAAACATATTGAAGGACCTGGAAATGCTTTCTGATGTTAATATCAAAGTCACTGAAACGGAGAAAGACAAAATTCTCAAAGACCTCAATGAACTCACGCCTGAGTTTGAAAGGTCAGTGAAACAAAGTGTCAAAGTAGGTGAAGAAACCGACCAGATTGTTGAAGAAGTTGCCCAAAAGGTTTACGACTTTACTCGCGAGCATCTCTCTTCTTTTGTTGCTGAAATTGGCGATTCGCCAATTATTCCATATTCTTCAGTATTCAGTGCGTTTGACTATGCCATCAACACCCGTGAAACCATGATTGACAATGTGCTCTCTGAAGTAGTCACCTGTGAATCACACGCTCGCAAAGAGACTTCTCGTGGTGTGAATACCCTCAAATCGTTGGGAATTCTGCATCTTGGCAACCAGTCTGCTTTCGACAAGGTGTTCAATGACGATGCCATGTTTTCCCGTCGCCGTGACACGCTTACTCGGAGTATCTATGCCGACTTGACACTAGGTGACTTTTTTGACATTTCATTTCCTTCGATTCCCTTCATCACCTCGGGCAAGGAAGAAGCTTCAAGTGTAACCAGCGCACTTACCGTTGCATCTGTTGTCACTACCGGCCAACTGATTCGTAACACAGACATGCTGAGAAATGTTTTTACCTTTTCCCAGTTTTTCGATGTCAATATTGCCAAGAAACTTGCAGTTCCTCTTTTGGTTGCTGCTGGTGTGCTTGGAATTGCATATGTTATTAACGACATTCCAAACGCTGTGCCACGAAACATTTCCAAGAAGCTCAACTATGAGATTGCAGAAATTGATTATATCAATCAGAACGCTTTACGAATCTCTAAAGAATCGCGCAAAGTACTTCGTTATCCTGCTCAAGATGTTCGTGCAGGATTCCAATCTAAATTGGAAGACCAAGCTCGAAAGAAGGAAGACTACACGAAAGCAGCGAAGGAAGTCAGTGCCAGTTGTAAATATTTCAAGCGTCTTCACAAAGATGTTATTGATCAGCACGCATTAGTGAACAAGTGTGAGCTAGACACATCTCTTGCTATTGACTAAGTTGTCTTTGCGATGCTCGTTTTAATTTTATGAATTCATGGATCTTTGTCTTTTTCTTTCTTCCTGCTATAGCAAATATACTCAACTTTTTCAATGAATTTAGTGACTTATTGCAGTAGATCTATATTTACTTTCCGTAATGCTTCCACTGCCCATGTTGGATACTTGGCCTTGTCGCCGTGGTACAGACTAGAAAAGAATTGGGCAACGTATTCAGGATACTCATCTCTAATGATGGCTCTGCGAGCTTGTCTCATAAGCTCTAGTTGGTAGTGAACGTTATGCAGCGTTAGTAAGTGCGCCCCGACAGTCTCTTTGGCTGCTAGATGATAGACGAAAGCTCTAGAGATTCCCATACCGCCATGTGATTTTGGCAAACATATGGGGCATGTACAGCCATCTTCAACTGGGCCAAAATCCACAGCATATAATTTTTGGCGAAGGTTTAAAACACCGTGCTTTGTGATAGCATTTCCAAATCTCTATGAATGGAGTTAGCGAGGTCATCAAGTCAATGTCTGCATACATACGGCTGTACGTGTGGGATAGACACAGTCAAACAAATCAGCGCCCAAAGCAACGGATACAATCAAGTCTTCAGCATATCCCTGCAATACATTAGAAAGTTTTCTTGAAACGTCATCAAGTATACTTACAACTCCCATACAATATCGGGGTTTGTTGGCTGGAAGAATATCAGTACACAAATCAACACTAGAAGAGTTAGTAAAAGCACTGGACAGCAAAATATACCTACACTTTGCAATAAGACTCCTTGTCTTCGCCCCCAGACAATCCTCCAATAGCAATACCAGGAGTGTCTCTTTTCACCATCTCTTCGCAGCACTGTTTCCGCAGGTCCGGATCAAGACCACCCTGGATAATGGCGAAAATGTTTTGTCGGTCAGGGTGCTTGTGGGCGGCAATACATCGATCCAGCCATCTAACGCTTCTATGCATAGCCTCTTCAACGCGAGGGCCTGTTGTAAGCGTGGAAACAACATCGTCCAGTTGCATAACAATATCCGAGCCAATACTATTTTGCAGCGAGATTGAGTGCTCGGGAGTCAACAACATAGGAGATCCATCGTGCGGACTCAGAAAATTAACGCCCTCTTCAGTGATAGTAGCCAGTTTAAGTAGAGACACCATTTGAAATCCGCCGCTGTCAGTCAATATGTTGCGGTTCCAAGACTGGAACTTGTGGGCGCCGCCGATTGCGTCAAGTGCTTCTTGGCCAGGCTTCAGACCTAGGTGATAGGTATTGTTCAGGCAAATCTTACAGTCAAGCTTTTCAAGCTGCTCAGGAGTCAATCCTTTCAGTGAGGCTTGAGTGGCCACAGGCATGAACATTGGAGTTTCCACCTGGTTTGTTAGACATCGCTCCTATAAAAACCATAAAGCACCTACAGTACCATGAGGAAGTATCATGTTTGCTGCTCTTGCCTTGGATCGTGAGCATTTTGCGATCAGGTTAAATTTCAGGGCCCTTCCAGGGTGCCCACCAGGAATCTTCATATCCATTCTGCACGCTTCAATGGTGTGGTGTCCCAGGCCGAAACGAAATGGACTGAAATTTAAGGTGTCACAAGAAAATTTGTTTGCGTTTTCCCAACCACCCTCGGGGTAATCGCTAGTCTTCGCCAAAATGTCGTTCAAGCGAAAAACGGTAACGTTAACGAGCAATTCATCAAGGACTCCTGCTCTCAGAAATGAAATCTTGCCAGATGCGCGTGTCCCTTCTCTAGGCCGAAGAGATGTGCCAACTCAAAAATTACCTGTTAACACGAAGAACATCCTCCAGCATTGCGGCGTTCGACCTTCATCTCAAATGTCTGTTCCAACAATTTCTACTGGTAGCGGTAGCCTCGATGATGCTCTAGGCCACACAGGACTGCCTTTGGGATCAGTGCTACTTATTGAGGAGAGCGACAATACCGAGTTTGCAAGTGTAATTTTGAGATCGTTTGCGGCAGTTGGAGTTGTACAGTCTCGTGTTAATGACAGGTCCATATTGAGCAGCACCTCAGTCATCTGCTTAGGGGTGGATGAGTCGTGGGGCACCGAACTTCCAGGAATATACATGGACAAGAAGGAAAAGGCGAAGGCTGCAATCGAACAAGACAAGGCTAAGGTTACTGTGGGAAATTTCGCCAATGATCTCGGGGAAAGAAAGAATAACATGAAAATTGCATGGAGATACACTAACAATGCTACTGCTAACAAAGAGAGCCCTGATCTCTCTTCGAAGCCATTTTATACGACGTTACTAGATTTCAAGTCAAGAATGCGACCGCTACCTTCTCCAACTGAATTGAAAACAGTATCCTTCCGTGGCTTGCAAGGAAAAAGCAGAAATAGTTCACTTTTTAGACTGGTTTTAAAAAGGTTAAAAGTCTATATTGATGAAGCGATCATTAAGTCGCCTGAAACAGTGATCCGAGTGATTGTGCCTTCTTTCTTGCATCCTGCAATCTATCTACCCGAATGCTTTGTCTCCGGAGAGATTATTCAGTTTGTGTACTCGCTCGTGGGATTAGCTCGCAAATACCCTCAAAATCTAGCAATCGTCATGAGCTTATCTCTGGAATTGTATCCTCGTGAGCTGCCTGTTGTGAAGTGGATTGAAAATCTTGTTGATGGAGTCATTCACATTGACCCATTTCCAGAGAAGATGGATTCTTTATCTTCCGAGGCTCCTTCTGATTCAACTACTAGCAAGCCATACCAAGGTCTGGTGAATGTCTACAAACTACCCGTTTTTAGCGAGAGAGGCCAGATGATTGTGCGGCGTGGAGAGTTGGCATTCCGAGTGACCCGAAAGAGCTTTGAAATTGATGAATGGGGGATTCCGATCGAAGATGCTGAGGCCGCGAAGCCGGTCGCTGGTGGGACAAAACCAGGAGAAGTTGATATGAGCAAGACAACAACCGCCGCTTCGCCTGTTGATCTCAGTAAACTGGATTTCTAGCTTGACTTTGTGCCTACAGTAGCAAATGAAATTTTGACTCAACCGCCTGGCCACCAAAATGTGGTTTGGACGCATGAAACATCAGGCTGCAGAGCGCGAAAGAACTGGTCACTGCTCATTGGAAGCAGGGAGCAACCACCTTTAGGCTTCTTCGGTCAATAAAATGTTCTGCCAGTATTTGCCAATCTCTGGGACAAATGCGGCGATTTAGCTGGTTTTCAAGAGTTAGAATCACTCACGTGCCATATTCTGCCAATAGCATCTGAGTAATTAATGATTAGACAGCAGCCTACAATATACGCTAAAACATTTTTTTCACCGTAAATGCAAGTCCTAAGTGTGTCTCAAAACAAATCTTACCTGAAAAAACACGAAATTTTTTTTCATCTCCCGAAGTTTCATCACCACGCATCAGGACAGCCAATTCATCATGTCGCTAACGAGGTACGAGGATCTTTCTAAAGACAAAAGATACGGAGGACGATGGCTAACGTTTTTCTAGAATTGCTATTGTCAGCACAGATAAGTGCAAGCCTAAGGTACGTGCTTGTTGGATCTAATACGATAAGACGGCTAACAGA
Organism: Geotrichum aggregatum; assembly: GCA_030564925.1. Lineage (NCBI taxonomy): Eukaryota > Fungi > Ascomycota > Dipodascomycetes > Dipodascales > Dipodascaceae > Geotrichum > Geotrichum aggregatum. Next base: position 25,641 of record JAJMAH010000169.1, on the reverse strand, counting down.
GATAGAAATGTCGACAAGAATGTAAAAAGGCTTGTCCTGTTGTTAGGACTGGAAAGCTTTGTATCGAGGTGTCCAATACCTCTAAAATCGCTTTTCTTTCCGAGACCTTGTGTATTGGTTGTGGTATTTGTGTGAAAAAGTGTCCATTCGGGGCCATCACCATCATCAACTTGCCAACCAACTTAGAAAAGGAAGTCACTCACAGATACTCTGCCAATTCGTTCAAGTTACACAGGCTTCCAACTCCTAGACCTAACCAGGTCTTGGGTCTCGTGGGAACCAACGGTATCGGTAAATCAACTGCTCTCAAAATTCTTGCCAACAGGGAAAAGCCTAACTTGGGTCGATTCGACAACCCTCCTGGCTGGAATGAGATTTTGGTCTATTTCAGAGGCAGTGAACTTCAAAATTACTTCACAAAGCTGCTGGAAGACAATCTTAAAGCTATCATCAAGCCTCAGTATGTCGACAACATTCCCAAGGCTATCCGCGGCCCCAAGAATCATGTAGACGAACTTCTTAACGCTAAGCTTGACCGAACTGATGCTTTTGAAGATATTTTGGACACTTTGGAGCTTCGTGGAATTATGAAGAGAGAGGTAGCACAACTTTCTGGTGGAGAGCTTCAGCGTTTTGCGATTGGGTTGACTTGTGTGCAAAGAGCCGATGTGTACATGTTCGACGAGCCTTCTTCTTATCTCGATGTTAAGCAACGTCTGAATGCCGCCGCTATGATCCGTCAGCTACTACACCCTACTTCATACGTTATCGTTGTAGAGCACGATTTGTCTGTGCTGGATTACCTTTCGGATTTTGTCTGCATTCTTTATGGTGTTCCATCAGTGTACGGTGTCGTGACGTTGCCATCTTCTGTGCGTGAGGGTATCAACATTTTCTTAGACGGTAACATTCCTACTGAGAATCTGAGATTCAGAACTGAGTCACTACAGTTCCGCCTGGTCGATGCCAGTGATGTTGTTCCTATTGACCAGGCCAGAAGTTTCCGATATCCCAAGATGACCAAGACTCTAGGAGATTTCGAGTTGAACATTGATTCTGGAGAGTTTACAGACTCTGAGATCATTGTTATGATGGGTGAAAATGGTACTGGTAAGACTACCTTTTGCCGTCTCATGGCTGGTGCGATCACGCCTGACTCTGGCAAGAAGGTTCCCAATCTCAATATTTCCATGAAGCCTCAGAAGATCGCACCCAAGTTCACTGGTACTGTGCGCCAGCTGTTTTTCAAAAAGATTCGTGCTTCTTTTCTGCATCCTCAGTTCCAAACTGACGTGTGTAAGCCTCTGCGTATTGATGACATTATCGATCAAGAAGTTCTACATTTGTCTGGTGGTGAACTGCAGCGAGTTGCCATTGTGCTTTCCCTGGGCGTGCCAGCTGACATCTACCTCATTGACGAGCCTTCTGCATACCTGGATTCCGAGCAACGTATTATCTGTGCCAAGGTCATTCGCCGGTTCATTTTGCATGCTAAGAAGACTGCCTTTATTGTTGAGCATGATTTCATCATGGCCACTTACCTCGCCGACAGAGTGATCGTCTTTGAAGGTCAGCCTTCGGTCAAGTCCTTTGCCAAGCAGCCTGAGTCGTTATTGACTGGCTGCAACCGGTTCTTGAAGAACCTGAACATCACTTTCAGAAGAGACCCTGTGTCCTTCAGACCCCGTATTAACAAGAAGGACTCGCAGATGGACCAGGAACAGAAGAGCAGCGGTAACTACTTTTTCTTTGAGAGTCACGACATATAATCTGGTAATATCTGTTTTTTATATATATTTTTTTCAAACATGTCTTTAGTTTGTGTTGTAGTTTGAATTAAAAAGTCATTTGTATTTCTTTGCTCTTATTTCTTTACTTCAAAGCTCGAGTTTTAAGTTATTAGTTCTCGAGATCCTCAGAATTGTTCGAGATTTTGATCTTGGGGCTCAACTTTCCATAAGATTACTAAGCGGTGTTGTGTAGGCATGTCATCATTTTGACCACTAAGAGACAGGCTTTTTCAATTTCCGCTCCTTTCAATTTTTCTAGTTCCAAGCTACTCGACGACGTTTCTCAATCATATTTTCACCACCGTATCATTTATTTACAACATGCGCAGTATGTCTTTTAAGCTTGTGTCTGCAAGTGCAGTCATGGCAACATGATACTTGCTTGTTCTTCTTTATAATACTACTACCATCAACATGATGCAAGGCATTCAATTCTAACCAAGACACAACACACACAGGCGAAGAACACATCCGACCCGAGTCCGTCTCTTTTGACGAGATTGATTACAACGACACAAAGGCGCTTCGTTCTGCACAGGACTCTATGGTCCGCGAGCAATGGATCCGTGTTGAGGCGTTGAAAACGGTTCGCCATGCTTTGGAAAAGTGTTTCCAAACTCAAGGTCCTAACCAGTACGAGAACTGTAAAGACATTGCAGGTAAGTCTTTAGATGTTTTTTGTTTTTGTCAGCTGTGTTGAGTAGTCCTTTGAACGGGTTCTGGATAGCTTAGGATACTCTGTTAGAACAAAATTTGCTCAGTTACAACTATAGAAGACTACTGACCATGCGTTAAATAGAAAAATACTTGGACATGTTGCCTACGCACCGCGTTCAAGGATACTTAGGATACCAAAGAAACGACCCCCGCAAGTAGTGTTCACCCATACGATATACATATCTATTCTACAAGTATGCTTTGATATCTCCTTTTTCCGGCCTCCATAATTTATTTTATCAATGCATTTATTACGTTTCTTATGCTCTTGAACTTTTTTTTCTCTTGGTTTTGATTGTTTGGATGTTTGATTTATACAGACGTTTTGATTTGATTCGAGCTCGCCTTCTTTTGATTCAGATTCATTTGCCCTTGCGACTCTTTTTACGTTGGTGAAGTCCAGGCCGTTTCTTGTGTTCCGGCTTTTTATCAATCACCTGCACTTTTTCTTCTTCAATACCGCTGGACTCGTCGTTGCTTGCAAACTCACTGCTCTCTGTAAACGCACCAGAAGGTAGTACATTGGAATCTTCGACATCAGCATCTCCAGCACTTTCACTTTCTAATGGTGTTAAGGCGTGTTTTACCTTAATTGTAGACATATTCCTGTGTGGCTGAGGCTGGTTCTGGGTGTGCTCGATTGAAGGAGAATTGGCCACATCAATGTTACTTGCAGATTTCGACTCTTTTCGCTTCTTTTTCTCATGCCCGTTACGGAACCCGCATTGAGGACAAACATAAATCACGTATTGAGGGAGCTCTCCAGGTTGGGCAAGACCATTGTGACGACGACAATTTTCACAGATCAGCGCATATCGCGATTTCGGACTATACTCGTCTTCTCCCACTATGATGTCCAGTATCTTATCGTACCAGCTAGGCTGATAATTTGCATTGTAAACAGGGCCAAGGGGAAAGTCCTGTACTGAGGGAGCTTGACTCTGTTGTTGGTGTTGAGCAATCGATGATTGTGATAAGTTTTCAGAAGAGCGGGCCTGGGGAGATTGAGACTTGTCTGGCAAAGCTGGAGCTTTGGGTGACTGAAGTGAAGGAAGGTTAGGTGCAAATTTAAAGTCATCCGCCACAATGGAACTAGTTGGCCGGTGGGATGGTTTAAACTGAGCAGATTTCTGCTCAAAATCTTGATTTAAAGATTGTGTTTCTGCTTTTAACTCCAGTTTGGGCCCAGAACCTGGAGCAGACGCAGGAGCAAAGCCCTTCGCTTTAGCTAGGTTTTTGCGTTTATTAGTCTTGTCAAAGGAAGAGTCAAATCGTTCCAACAACGCTTTTGTTGAATAAAAGTTTGTAGTTTGCTTCAGGTCCTCAATCTTTTCCTGCTGTTCTGAACGAAGAGCGTTGATATACTCGGCGTTGGAGGAGGTGAGTCTCGTGAACCACCAGGAAATTATTCGGCGGGTGAGCCAAATCAAGGGAGGAGCAAAGACCAAGCCTAGAATATGAGCCGGAAGAACCTTCTTGTTTTTGGAGTTGTAGTGAATAAAGACAAATATTGTGTAAGCACTGTACAAGAGAACTGAGTATAAGGTGAAGATGCCATTGATGCGACGCAGTCGTATAGAATAATGGAGTTGTTTCTGCTCTCTGACAGTAATCTTCTGGGCTAATTGAGCCAGCTCCTTTTCAAAGGATTGGGGGCTGGACTTGATAATAGAGTTAGAAAGCGAAGGCGAAAGAGCATGAAATAACTTACTTTTTGGAAAAACCAAGGAAACTTCATGATGCGGTAGTGGGGAATGAGCTTAACCAGCTGATATCCATGATATTCCTGCGGTTGGATAAGGTCGATCTGAAGTTAAGGAAAAGGCTTATAAAATCCTCTGGAAAAGAATAAGAAGCAGGGTTATGGAGGCTGAGACTGAATTGAGACTGGAATGCAGTCGCTAGATTTTGCGGTTGGTGTTGGCATCTACTACGGTACTGCGATATCCTGCTGTGTCATGTGCTTTACGCTTTACGCTTTACGCTTTACGCTTTGTGATTTACTACACAAGATTTCGTACTAAACAGCCAGTACTTGAGACGTAGCGCTGTTAGTACTTAGCACTTAGCACTCAACTCTTATAGTTGAAAATGATTAGATTACGCACCGAAGGAAACGACTGCTGCCCTTCAACCCACAGACACAAATGCTGCTTCCACTACTGTGCTCTTTGCTTGAATACATGCTGATGTTCCTGTTAGTCATAGAACATGTCATACGTTAGGTACTTATAACATCCATGCAGGTTATGATTGTGGGCGCGTTGTACCACGGTAACTGTCGATAACCTACTATGGCATGTAATCACTCTCTACAATTGCCTGACTGCCACAAAATTACACTTGTCGGTTACACCCTTAAACGCTCCGCATGATTCCAGCACTACCTTAGTAAACACTGCTATACCGTTTTCCGTAATTAATAGCAGCAAGCTTGAGTTAGAGTAAATGGTGTTATTTCCTGTTTCTTTTCGTTGACGCTTCGTTTATTTTATTTTTTTGTGTTTTTGTGCTTTTCTTCTAATTGTGTCTTTATAAAAGTATATAAATACCATTTACTTTCCCACCTTCTTCCTCCTTCCATTTACTCTCCATATCCACAATCCCTCTTCAATCAATCAATTATGTCTCTCGTCAATAAACTCTCCATCAAAGACGTCGCTCTCAAGGGCAAGAAGGTTTTTATCCGTGTCGGTACGTCCAATCATCTCGCTCCATTGACCCAGAATCTAACGAAACAGACTTCAACGTCCCTCTCGACGGAAAGACCATCACAAACAATCAAAGAATAGTTGCTGCTCTACCCTCAATTAAGTATGCAAAGGAACAAGGTATGTTTTTTTTTCCTGCTTTCAAATTCCTATTCTGATCCTCAATAGGTGCGAAGGCTATTATCCTTGCTTCCCACCTTGGTCGTCCCAACGGCGAAGTCAACGAAAAGTACTCGCTTAAGCCTGTTGCTGTGGAGCTCGAATCTCTCTTGAACACAAAGGTTACTTTCCTTCCCGATGCTGTCGGACCAGAGACTGAGGCATACGTTAATAAGGCTTCTGATGGCGAAATCATTCTCCTTGAGAACCTCCGCTTCCATATTGAGGAAGAAGGCTCAAAGAAGGTTGACGGCAAAAAGGTCAAGGCATCACCTGAGGACGTTGCTGCTTTCCGCAAGTCTCTCACAGCCCTGACTGATGTTTACATTAACGACGCTTTTGGAACTGCCCACCGCGCCCATTCTTCCATGGTCGGTGTCGACGTTCCCGAGCGTGCTTCCGGTTTCCTCGTCTCCAAGGAACTTACTTACTTTGCTAAGGCTCTTGAGCATCCTGTGCGTCCCTTCCTTGCTATCCTTGGTGGTGCTAAGGTATCTGACAAGATCCAGCTCATTGACAATTTGTTGACCAAAGTTGACATTCTTATCATTGGTGGTGGAATGGCTTTCACTTTCAAGAAGACTCTTGAGAACGTTAAGATTGGTAACTCTCTCTTTGACGAAGACGGAGCCAAGATTGTGGGTGATCTAATTGAAAAGGCCAAGAAGAACAACGTTGAGATAGTTCTTCCTGTCGACTATGTCATTGGCGACAAGTTTGGTAAAGACGCCAAAGTTGAGACTACCACTGACGCTGAGGGTATTCCCGACGGATGGCTTGGTCTGGATGTCGGCGAAAAGTCCGTTGAACTTTTTGCAGCTGCCATTGCGAAGTCCAAGACCATTCTGTGGAACGGTCCCCCCGGTGTATTTGAGCTCGATGCTTTTGCAAACGGCACCAAGAAGACTCTCGACGCAGTAGTGGAGGCCGTTGCGAACGGTGCTACTGCCATTATTGGTGGCGGTGATACCGCTACAGTTGCTAAGAAATACGGTGCTGAATCCAAGCTCTCTCACGTTTCTACCGGTGGTGGTGCTTCCCTTGAGCTCCTCGAAGGCAAGGTTCTTCCTGGTGTTGCTGCCCTCTCTGAGAAATGACTGACGTATATATAATGAGTATGACAATTTAAGCTGACTGGACGACCCTTTCTGTCCAACAAATTATAATTAAACAAGGCTGCGTTCACGTGGCTCTCGGTATGGCACCCCTAAAATTTGGAATATGCGCTTCTCGTCCTTTGCTTCAACGAGCTGACCAGATGTTGACTTGTTACTGTGCATTTTGACGACGTTCTTGAAAAGACCGTGCTGATTAAGCGTGAATCTTTTTTTTCTGGCGAGCAGTCTCAGCGACCGATTGAATAGGTCGTTTCCTGTGAAATATAATAAAGCTGAGCCCAACTCTGCTGGCGGAACAATCAAGAAGTCAATGCGCCGCCAAATACCCACATCCTTGAGCAGAGACGCGCCATACCATTTGGATATGCCGTCAATGTTACTAAAATGCTCCACAAACTCTGTAGCCATTCTGTGTACATCGTAGCCGTATTCGCGGGGGTCTGGGCCTGCTAAGGCACATTTTAAAAAATCAAGTTTGAAGAGTCTGATTACGAGGTTCAATAGTAGTTTGCGAAGGTCGGCGAGGTCAACATCTTTGTTCTCGCTGCTGCTGTTTCTGCTTTTTTTCGTGAGGATGATGTCAATGTCGCCGCATTCCGGGCGGCCACGCCGAAACGATCCCATACAAATGCATTCTGCTTCGGGGTCTATTTCTTTAACCACATGTTGCACAAATTTGAAATGCCTTTCCGTTTCTGCGCGCGGCATTTTTTGTATAAAATCATGGTAGTGGTCTATTCCAATCCGCTGAACGTAGCTGAGGTCCAGTCGTTTGCGGGCGTCATCTAGCGTGCGCACTCCTTGTTTGTACCAAACCAGCGATGTTTTTGGGCCCACGCCGTAAATGTTTTCTAGCATGGCACGAACTTGAGTGGCGTGGTCGTCGTTGGCCTCATCTAGCCGACGGAGCCGCTGCGTGGTGACGATTTCTTCTAGTTTGTTGGCGAGTCGACTTCCAAAGCCAGGCAGCCTGTGTGTGTGTGTGTGTTAGTGTCTTGTTAGTGTATTTCATATACGAGTCTGCTTACATTCTGGCTTCTTTGGCTGTTTTTATCTCATGGGTCTGTCGGCGCAAGCTATCATAGTTAGTATATAAGCACTTAAAGAAATTGGCATTTCGCTTTTACACACTCACATTGCAAGAGCCCGGCGATAAGCCAAAGCTCGCCATTCGTCTCCTTTGTGTCGATAATAATCCATCATTAGTTTGAACTGTTGTAAATCACATGTTAGCGATTAACTGTCAAGTTTTGACAGAGTGTTATTGCGGGCACTTACAATTTCAATGGTTCGCCAATTTTGGTTATGGTCAAGGCGATTGATTGACGGTTGCATCAGCAAAGCGGAACAGGCAAAGTCTTTTTTATCATCTTTGATGGTGGCTGTAGCTATTCCTCGTTCTCTCTTTTCATCCATATTCGCGCTTTCGTCGTCAGACGACAAGTAGTCTTCAATGGCTCGGTGAAGGTTTGCTTTCTGTGCATATAAAGTGAGGGGGTCGTCAATGTCTGGTTTTTGAATTTCATCTAGCTCTTTTGGTTCCAAGGTGGTCTTAGGGCCAGAGCTAGAATCGGCTGTTGCATTTTTGGTTGAAGCTGCGTCGCTTGCAGTATCTGGCTTAGAATGAGAAAAGCCATCTTCGGCCGTTGGTACATGCTTCGGCACAGATAATAACTTTTCAGTAATCTCCAGCTCGTATCCTTTCGTCGGAATTAGCTCTTCCTGCTCAATGCACTCCGCAGCCCAGCTGTCTTTCACCACCACTGCGCCTGGTGGGATTACTTCTGCAGCAACATACTTGGCCACATGTGCGTAACTCCAGTTCTTGATATTCACGTAGTGTGTGATAGCATCTTTGGCGTTGGCTGTGACTCGAGCACCAGCGTCTTCGTAAGCTTTTTTCTTTAGCGCATATAGCTTGGTATTTATGCTGGGGACCATGTAAAAAACGAGGCCTGCGAAGACTTTTCGCGGGGTATTCAATGGGGTGGTTGTTGAAGAGGTTGTCAATAAAGTTGCTGATGGCCTTTGCTCAAAGGTTTTTTGTTTCAAAACATCTATCTGTTCTGATCTAGGCTTTTCAGAACTTAGACGTATTCGTTTGGGTGCTCGCAGAGCTCGTTTTGGTGGGTTTGATGGCAGCATCTGTTTGCTTTTCTTTGTAGGCTTGCTGCTCATACTGGAATCAGACGTAAAGTAGGAATGAAGTTAAAATCTGGGGCAGCTCTAAAATGCATTCTGGTGTATTATGGTAAGTATTTACATAGTCCATTTCGAAGGCTTAAAGACTACATGGCCCTTGCCCATAGAAGTTTGCGCCCAGAGGTTTGTCTAAAGCTCCGTAGCTCTCTCCTATTTAGTCAAAAACACACGAGTTGAAGAAGATGGAGCTACAGTAAATATAGCTGTAATAGGGCTTGCATGGCTTGCTGTAGGAGTCACAAGTCATGACGCTTGAGACAGGCACTCTAGAGCCGATAACTATGATACTATTGATGATAGTTGATTTATAAGGATCTATGCACTTTGCGACTGCGATAGGAGACTGCTCCAGTCTTTGATGAAATATAATTGCTTGCCCTCTGTTTCTGTTTCTGGTCTTGCAGCGGGCTCATCAATGTCAACCACAATTACGCCAACATCTCTGACCTTATCAACAAGGCCTTGCTTAGCCACAATTATTCCCACATCTGCCTCCAACAACGCCAGTAGATCTGTCACACTGTCCCCACAGTAGCAAACCCTCTTGGGCATAACTTGCTCTTTTAATTGCCTGATCAGCTCCTTCTTATCACACCCTGTCCGGAGGTCGTTCTGCTTCATATCCTCCTGTTTTGTTCTGCTAAGCTTGCCCGTAGCAATTCCTTGCTCATCAGCGATGATTTCATTTGCATAAACCGTCACATCGCTCGCGCTACCTTCAGTGGTATAACCATGCGCTCTGAAGGCTTCTCTAATCATTTCTCCCGACCAGTTGACGCTTACTATGGAAATGGGAATCCCTCGCTTCTTGAGCTCTGCCACTAGTTCCCACCACCCGTCTCGAACCGTTACCTGCTGGCTCTGGCGGCGTATACTCGCTAGTGGCACGCCTTTGAATAGCTCTGAGTTCTCAACACGATCTACGCTCTTTTGTTCAATGGCAATCATGCGCTCCTGGAATGCAATCTCCTTCGGTAAGCCTTCCAAATGTGAGTGAGTTTGGTCAAACTCATGCCTGTGTGCTGTATAATCTGCGCGGTACGCTTTTGCAAAGTAATCCCATTCGGGCTGAAAGGTCGGTTTGTGGCCATAGGCAGCTTTGCCTATGAGATGCATAGAGTCAGTGTCTGTGATGGTCTCATCCCAGTCGGAGATGAAGTATGATATGGAATTGAGGATTTTCATGTTGCCCGTATTATAATGTATGGAAAGAGAAGAAGGCGCGTTCTGAAGTAAATAGTTGAGCAGAATACTCGAAGTTGACAATAACAATGTTAGTTCAAATGGTTAATGTAAATGTCCAAAACACACATGAACTCGACTGAAATTGACAATTTTGATCTCGATAAAACTCTTTGCGGGGGGCTAATTGTGTGACATTTGATACGTTTATAACGATAAGCAGTCAGTTATGACATGAGAGGTATCACTATAAAAGTCATAATTATCACATTGCATCATCTTTGGGATCTGCTTCGAATTACAACTTTCTTCATCTCTCCTTTAACTTTTAGTGCTTCTTCAATCATCTCTGACTTTCATTAATACTGCCATATTCACTATCTTTACTATGGCTCGCTCCGTAGGTATGCGCTTTTTTAGCTTTACCTGCTCAACGCTCACATACTTCAGAATCTTACTTCAACGGACCCCGCAAAGAACTCTTCGGCCTCCACAAGAAACTCATTGAAATAGAGTCCATCTCGGGAAATGAAAAAGCCGTAGGCAAATACCTTCAAGACTATCTCAAAAACTTGGGCTACATAGTGGAATGGCAAGTTGTCCCCGAGAAAGAGGGACGCGAGCGCGCTAATCTCTACGCCTACAAAAACAAGAGAAGCACTAAGGTCTTGCTGACTAGCCACATTGACACCGTCCCCCCGTTCTTTGGATACCGTGTGGAAGGAAACAAGATTTACGGCCGTGGATCTGTGGATGATAAAAATTGTGTTGCTGCAATGATCACTGCGTTGGAGGAACTGTATGCCGAAAAAGCCATTGAGGATAACGACGTTGCTCTGCTTTTCGTTGTGGAAGAAGAAGTTGGAGGGCCAGGCATGCAATTTGCAAACGAAAACCTCAATGTTACTCCTCCCTGGAAAAGCGTCATTTTTGGTGAGCCCACTGAGATGAAGCTGGGAATTGGCCACAAGGGAATCATTATATTTAACTACGTTGTTGAAGGCAAAGCTGCACACTCCGGCTACCCTGAACTCGGTATTAACGCAAACGAGATTTTGGTTAAAGCGCTGGCCAGACTTTTGCGATCAAAGCTACCCGACTCCAAACTTCTCGGCGAGTCTACCATCAATATTGGCGAACTCGCTGGCGGCGTTGCTGTAAATGTTATTCCTGAAAATGCGTCTGCGTTCATTGCAATTCGAGTCGCTGAAAACACTGAAGATATTGTCAGGATTATCAATGAAATTGCTAATGACACTGAGCACCTTGAAGTGTCAGATCTACACTCAGTCGATCCACAGCTGCTGGATTACAAAGTAGAAGGTTTTGATAGCATTGTGCTCAAGTACGCAACTGACGTTCCCTACCTGAAGGGAGATTTCAAGCGCTTTCTATATGGATCTGGCAGTATTCAGGTGGCTCACTCAGATCACGAGTACGTGCCCGTAGAGGAGCTTTACGAGAGCGTTGACGGATACAAGAAACTGGTCAAGTTTAGTCTTCAATAATTCGCGCGTTCAGGTGAGATAACAGATAAATATTTCTTTATTTCATTTCCTAGTTTACGCTTTTTGTCACAAATACTTTTTCTGTAATAACATTCTTATCTAACAATTTCTTCCCCTGTGCAGCGGCAGCAACTCCAGCAGCACCGCCAGCAGGAGCTGCGACGGCCTCCTTCTTTTCAGTACTCTTTTGAGTGGTCTTTTGAGCATTCTTCTCAGTAGCTGGGACTAGAGCGGAACCAGGGTCAGTTCGTGCCCAGCCAGTTTTGAAGACACTTCCCATACTGAATTTAGGAAACGGATGGGCCTCCGTGTTGAATACAACATCTGTGAGAGGCAGAATTTCGGTTTCGGAGTCGTCAAATAGCAAATACAGATACTTGAGCGTCTCTGCTAGCCAAAATGACTCCATGTTGTCTCTAAATTCTGGATTCTCCGTCTCGACATGATCGACGCTGTCGTAGCCAGCATCTCCTGGCAGACGCGTGTGTTTCTCAAATGCCTCAAAAATCTTCCACCCCCATTCACGGTAGATGGGGTTTTTGGTGATACGCCACAAAATGAAAAGCGATTCCACAGTTTCTGGTCTCTGCAAGTTATGTCCATCCAGCCTTTTGACTGACATATCCTTCATTTTTGACGGGTCCGTATTGAAATGAACAATTTCTGGTGCCAATCCACTAGGCATTTGCGCATACATTTCGTAGCAGGTGCGAGTGAGCTCCATTCCCATTCTAAAGTCGTTTTCTTGCGAACTCGTCCACTTGAGACGGCGTGCCTGTTCTACTGGAATGCCCCCAGTAGCTCCTAGAGCAAACATGCCTCCAGCAAAGCACACTAAGTGGTCCATCTTGTTCGAAAAAGCCCCCTTAAAGCCGTCAGGAAGCTCACCGATAAATACAAGCTTATTCGGCTCTGATTGTTTAATAAGATTGACCTTAACACCCTCCATGGCTTCATCGAACATGGACTTATACACAGGTTCTTGAGTTTCTGTTTGTAAATACTGCTTAATCAGGTACTCATAGTAGGAGTCGCCTCGAGATCCAAGTCGAATATTGTTCCCTTGGTACAGTCCTGTTTCGGGAGAAACGTATATTGGAACCAAACCATCCTTGGGGTGGTTGTTATCTAAGACCGACATAACTTTTTCGACTTTTTCCCAGTATAGCGGTTCGCCCGTTAGCTTGGCAAGGTATTTGAATTCTAGCTGGAGAGTGGAAACTTCGGCAGTAGAGCTGGCACCATTGTCGGTATGAGACTTAATACCAGATGAAGTCTTAAGATTGACAGAGGCGTATGGAAGCCCTGAAGGTGACTCAAAAGCTCCGAGAATTCTGTTGGCAAGATCTGTGGCCTTGTCAAGGTACAAATCGTCGCCTGTGAGGTAATGCGCGGATAGCAGGCCACCAAGCATTCTGATAGTAGTTTCAAAAGTGTTAACATTGTAGTCCATATCATAGGTGAGTTCGTCCTTGACCCAGTCGCGAGCTTTTTTGAGTTCGCTCTCGAGCCCCATGATCTTCAAAGTATCTAGAGAGTCGACAATGATCCAGCCCAAAGGTTTGGGGCCCATGTCAACGCCTACTTTCGAGCCTGGCTTGTATACGTCCTTTCCCCATGCATATTTTTCGTAGCCTTTCCATGAGTCTACAAAAGCGCCCTTAACGGCGTCTTGACGCTCCTTCCAGGATACCTGTTCTTTAGGAACAAACCAGCCAGAAAACCAACTGGAGCTCTTGGACTTCTCTGCCTGAGATTGACCAAACGAGTATATCAGGTAAATGATGCACAGAGCGGCAATTGCCAGGAACCCATATCTTTGGCGCTTTTTGTTGCGCTCTACGTGTTTGAAGTCGACGCCATACGGCTTGTCCTTATAGAGCGGCAGTTCGCGGTCGTTTGCAGAGCCGGTAGTACCTCTAGCCGCCTGCCAGAACTGGTTTTCTGCTTCTCTAACGGCGGAACCAAAGTTTGGGACTTTATTCGGTATTGAGAAGCTCATTTCGAAGGGGACCAGATACCATTAGAGTGTTTAAAGCTCAGAACCAGAAAGAAATGACTTTTCGTTTAAGGCCAGATCACTTAACACGTGATCGTCAAACTCTAAAGCAACCAATGCAGGGTAAGGGCAAGTCATTAGTCACACCGTCGGAGGACGAGATCAAGAATTTGAGTCTTCTACTTTTCTTCTTCAATTGGTGGTTATTCTTGTTATTTTTATTGTAAACGTTAGAAAATGCCTTTCTCTGCCCCGCCGCCTACCGAGGTGGGATGCCCCATTCCCGCAAACACTCCCCATGCTGTTTCGGTCACTCTCCCGACTTGGGCTGCTAATGTCGCCTACGAAGAGGGCGAGGAGTGGGTGTCCTCCAAAATGACCTCTGGATACCCTCGGTAAGCTTTTGCTACCTTTCTTCAACTTCTCTGGCTAACGTTTCAGGTTCTATGTACACAGCATTATTCAAAAGGTACCTTTCACCACTTCTTTGGACGTTTTCATTTGCTAACTGCACAGCTCGCCAAATTTCTAGAAGACAAATACGCACGAGAAGGTGAGAAAGCTTTCATATTCCCTACATACGCCGTCGCTTGCCGTTGCCGAGATTTTATCCGGAAGTTTAGCACTGGAAAGCCCTCGATCCGCATTGTCCAGCTTTCCACCCCCCATGTTCCTGAAGCAGACAATGAAGAGTCTGGAAGATCTTTCGAGGCTATAGACGCTCAGTTCTCGGTTGTATTCTTCCCCCTGACAGAAGGCCCACATGCTAAAGCTTACTGGCAACATTCTGGGGAGGGCGTGTCTTCCCGCATGGCAGAGTTTATTCTTGACAGATTTGCCCGGGCAGATATTGCTGCAGCATGTTTCCACTCTGGGGGCTGTTCACAGAAGCCTGGCTCCAAATGTGGAGGCTTTCATAAACCTCAGCCACAGACAGTGTCCACAGACAGTGTATCTAGCAACGTTGATAAAGAATCATCTGTGTTTTTAGAGGAGCGTTTTGGACGCAATTTGGACCTGGGGTTTGCTAAGGAAGCAAAGACAGCACTGAGACGACGTATATCTAGCAAAATCAGCGAAACTGAAAGTTCAGCCGAGGTCTCGGAAGATGATGTGTACTTGTTTCCCACGGGCATGGCTAGTATTTTTACTGCACATCGAATAGCTTTGGCAATCAGAGGAAACCTGAAAACCGTGTGTTACGGTTTTCCGTATGTCGACACCAAAAATATTCTCGCAAAGTTTGGTCCTGGATATTACTTTTATGGTAACGGTGATGATAGCAGTTATGCCCAGTTAGTTTCGCTCCTAGAAAGTGGAACTGAGATTTTAGCACTGTTTTGCGAGTTCCCTTCCAATCCTTTGCTTAAGTCACCCGATCTTAAGTCTATCAAAAAATTAGCAGATCAGTACGGGTTTTACGTTGTGGTTGACGAGACTGTTGGCAACTTCCTCAACATTCATGTACTCCCATATGCGGACATGGTGGCCAGCAGTTTGACTAAAGTGTTTAGCGGAGACAGCAATGTCATGGGCGGCAGCCTTGTGCTTAATGCGCAGGGAAATAATTACAAAGCGATCAAGAAGTCAATAGATACGCTTTACGAAGACACGTTTTGGGCGGAAGACGCAATTTACATGGAGCGCAACAGTCGAGATTTCGCTGACCGCAGCCGCAAGATGAACAGTACTGCCGAGGCTGTTGCGGACCTGTTTAATTCTTCGCCGCTGATTAAAAAGGTGTTTTACCCAAAGCTCAATGAATCGAGGAAGTACTTTGACAATTGCAAAGTTGAGCATGGAGGATACGGTGGATTGATATCTATTGTTTTCCACGACCCCAAACACAGTCACGCATTCTACGACATTGTAGTTACGGCAAAAGGCCCATCGCTGGGCACCAACTTTACGCTGACATCGCCATACGCCATTTTGGCGCATTACCAGGAACTGGACTGGGCTGAGCAGTTTGGGGTAGATCGCGATCTGATTCGGATTAGTGTGGGTTTAGAAGAGAAGGAAGATTTGCTGAACACGTTCAGAACAGGGCTGCGTGCGTGTGAGCAGTAATGTGTGTGAGTAAACTAGAAGGTGTTCCTTGGCTATTAGATGTAGATCGATTTATGTACACTGAATGGATGACATTCGATATAATTTTAGCTTCAATTCTCCACCTAAAGATCCAGATCTTACATCTTGAGTTAAGTTGGGAACTTGTAATTTGTATGCTTTAGCGCACTGAGTACAGGGCAAGGGCACAGGGTAACTTGTGCCAACGTAGCCCACTGATTGGCTGGTTGGCATTCGCTACCTCGAAATATCGTGTTCTCACTTCTTTTTTTCTCTTCTTCCTTTCGCTTCTCTAGATTCTCTCTTTCTTAGGCCTCCATCGAATTCATCCTAAAAAAAAAAATCATCGACATGTCTTTCCTCAGCAGCTACAAGAAGTACCCTACCCCAATTGGTATGTCTTTCTACGAGGACCCTCACTAAGTCTAGAGGAAGCCTTTTAGGGCATCCCACTGAGCTCCCTAGCAATGTTCATTTTCGCTCAAGCTAACACCAGCTTGTACTAAATAGTCAAGCCTCTTTGGCCTTTCTTCGTTGCCGGTATGTACAATGAGTTCTTGGAATCTGATTTAAAATTGACCCTCAACCTCAAATATTCTATTTTCTAACATTTGTATAGCCGGTGTTGTTGCTTTCGGCATCTCTAAGGCCGCTGCTGCTTCCATGGATAGTAAGTTACGTCTAGTACTTTTTGACTCTCGGACCGTATCGCCATTTGCATTGGTATTGCTAACACCAAACAGCTCCTGAGTTCTACAACGATCCCCGCCACCCCAGATTTCTCTCTGGTGGTAAGATCGAAAAGGAGGGACACTAAACGTTTTCTTGTTCTCGGTTGTATATCGCATTGTCTTTATGATTATGAGTACTCATACATGAACGCGAAGTTATAGAGTCAATTTAAACACTTTTTATCAAAGGAAGAGGTCTCGACCACGAAAAGCAGACAACGAATATTACAAGTTTTGTAATGTGTTCGAATAGTGTGGTTCGTATTCTGTGAATACTGATATTTAGCTCTTGTGCTTTTTCTCTTTCTTATCTTTCTTATCCTTCTTTTCTTTCTTTTCAGTTCTGTCCTCCTTTTCTTTTTTTTCTTTCTTGTCTTTCTTGCTCTTGCCATTTGTGATCTTTAAACTTGGTTCAGCAGTTTCGTCCGTTGAGCCCGTAGAACCGGTCACGTCTTTAATCGTAGGCTTTATTGTAGATTCATTTGCAGAAGTCGTAATCGAGCTAACAGACTCCTCCGCATCTTCTTCGAGCAGCTCCAGCTTGATAGTTGTCCCAACTAGGCTCTTCAGAATCGACCTAGCCAGTTTCGCCTTTGGTTCGCTTGGGGGTTGGAGTGACTTCTCTTTCGAGGCTTCTGGCGTTTTTTCTTTTGGCTCGCCGTCGTCGCTTTTAGCTACAGGCTCTTCTTTCTCAGCCTCCCCTGTTTCTTCTGCTTGCTTTGGCTCATCCGTTGTAGTCATGAAATCATTCCAGTGATTGACAACTTCGTAAGCCTCTTCCACCACACGGTCCTTGGCACCACCCTGAAGGCCAGTCAGGTACGCTACCAGTGCATCTTTGTAGGACTCTGGGATCGTATAGACGCTTCGTAAGATCCAGTTTTGTTTTTGTTTTGAAAATTTCCAATTTGCGCGGTCTGTAAAGTACTGTTTCAAGTAAGTGAGCTGATCTGCTTCGGGTGGTGGTTTGCGTTCAGCCTTGGGTAGCTTGACACGTTTAGGTGGCTTCTTGTCGGCGTCTGGTGTGCCTGGTGTGTCTGAATCTGAGGGGCGTTTCGTATTTTTGTTGCTATTGGAAAGTGTTGCTATTGACGATGACGAGTTCTGGACTTTACCTGTCAGAGGGTCTTTACTGATATTTTCTTTTACCTTAAGACCGAGTCTCTTCCATGCTGGAACGGGTGGGGTGGCAGCAGATGCGGACATTAAGAAGTCGTCAATGCTGCTGATAACCTTTATATTTGTGAAGGCTAATACGTCGGAAATATCAAAACATGCAAATGTGAGAAAATGAAAAAGTGAAAAAATGAAAAAAAAAGTTTTTCATGAAGTAGCTGACACACGGCTTGTTATATGCTGACTAAATATCAAGAGCGATGACTTCAAATAAAATTCCCGTTATCCAGAGACTTCAGCTTCAACCAACAGCCGCCGAATACGCTAACGTTTAGTTTTCTTTTAATGTTTGGATTCCAGGGCTTTCGGAAAGACGAAATAATCTTTTACTAATTAGCCGTCTCTTATTCCCCGTTTCACTGTTTCCCTAATTGTTTGCGGACAGTTCATTCGCCGTCTCTAAGGTCCAAATGATCTAAATTCCGGATAAACAAAACCTCTTTCCCAACGCTTAAAGCTTCGGCCAAGCTTAAACTCTGCGCTTCCCCAGACTTTTTACGCCGGCATGCACAACCTCCTCCATGGCCATTGATACGATCTACAAAACACATATAAATATGCCTTCTTCTTCCTCTTTTTTGTTTTTTATTCTCCATTATCTGCTTCATCTAAATTCCCTTCACCCCACACAATGACTGCCTCATCTCCAAGAGAATCAAATGTCGATGTCCTCATCGTTGGTGCCGGTCCCGCAGGCCACATGGCTGCTGCCTGGTTTGCTAGGACTGGCGTCAACGCCCGCATCATCGACAAGCGCTCAGCCGTCCAGTTTGTTGGACAAGCTGATGGTCTCCAATCTAGAACCATCGAAGTCTTTCAGTCCTTTGGCTTTGGTGATCGTGCCGAAAAGGAGTCCAACCACATGCTAGAGATGGCCTTTTGGGATCCCAGCCCAGAGGGCGGCATAAAGCGGTCGGCCCGCATGCCCGATACTGCTGTGGGCATTTCTCGCTTCCAGCAGACTGTCATTCACCAAGGCCGTGTCGAGGCTTGGTTTCAGGATCACATCAAGAAATACTCGAATAACACCATTCAGCTTGAGCGCCCTGTTCAGGGCACTGGCCTCAAGATCGATGAAACAGTGCCCGCCTCTGACATTGAGTCCTACCCGGTTGCTGTCACTGTTCAACACTTGGAAGAAAAGCAAGGCCTTGTCGAGCAGTATGGCGGCAAAATTGCAAACGGCCTGTTTAGAGCTTTTGATGGTGATGGAAACAAGGAGCTCCAAGGTGAAACCGAAATTATTCACGCCAAATATGTTATTGGCTGTGATGGCGCCCACTCTTGGGTCCGCAAATCTCTGGGATTTGCAATGGAGGGAGAGTCTACTGACTATGTATGGGGCGTTCTCGATGCTATCCCCGTCACTGATTTCCCTGATATCAGAAGCAGATGCGCTATTCATTCTGCCAACGACGGCTCCATCATGATTATTCCCCGTGAACATGGCATGGTCCGTCTTTACATTCAGCTCAAGGAAGCTCCTCGCGATCCCTCCACTCAAACTGAGGCTGAACTCAAGGCTGGTAACACTTCCAGCGGCCGCATTGACCGCTCTAAAATTACTCCCGAACTCATTTTGGAGCAAGCACGCAAAATCTTTGCTCCTTATTCTCTAGACATGGTTGATGTTCAGTGGTACACTGCCTATCAGATTGGACAGCGCGTTTCCACTGGATTCCAAAAGAACGACCGTGTTTTTATTGCAGGTGATGCCTGCCACACCCATTCACCCAAGGCTGGCCAAGGAATGAACGTGTCCATGATGGACACTTACAACCTGGCGTGGAAAATTGCTCTCGTTGTCAAGGGACTAAGTAACCCTGCTATCTTAAGTACCTATGAAGAAGAACGTAAGCGTGTTGCCAAGAACCTGATTGCTTACGACTACAAGCTGTCAAGGCTCTTTTCAGGAAAGCCTAGCGAAGACGGAACTGGTGTCAGTCTTGAAGAATTTCACACCTACTTTGAGAAGGGATTGGGCTTTGCTTCTGGTACTATTGTCGACTACAAGAAGTCACTCATTGTTGACAAGCCTGCTGTTGAAAGCACCGAAGATGAGATTGAAGATCCCATTTTTACTTCGCCCTTGGCTACCAACATCCCGATTGGCCGCCGTCTAGATAACGCTCAAGTCATTATTCAGTCAGACTCCAAGCCCATCCAACTCGTCGACTACTTGCCATCAGACGGTAGATGGCGCATCGTATATTTTGCAGGTGAAATTGCAGACGCATCCACCCCTACAGCAAAGTTTGTGAAAACCTTTGGCGCTTACCTTGATTCTCCAGAGAGTTTTATCAAAAAATACACACCTGCCACTGCCCGCCTTGATAGCGTTATTGATGTTCTCCTAGTCCATGCCTCGCCTCGCTATAGCGTTGAATGGAACGATTTCCCTTCTGCATTCAAGCCTCGGGACTACAAGAAGCGCATGGATTACTTTAAGATCTTTACCGACGACGCGTCATTCCATAGAGGCCACGGACATGCCTATAAGAAATACGGCATTGACCCCAAGCAAGGTGCCATTCTTGTTGTGCGTCCTGACGGCCATGTTGCCTCTGTGCAGCCACTGACTGAAGCGGCTATCACAAGCATTGAGAAATTCTTTTCCGGGTTTATGGTCGAACAGAGTCCTTCATGGAAGAGTAACGGTGGATACTTGGATACAGGCAAGAAGGAGCAGCACTGGTATGGTGAGGGCGACGTTGGGCAACCCGTCCTGGCTGTTTAGGGTCTGTTTTTCACAGCGTGCTAGCTAGATTTTTACCCATGGCATCCTCAAAATCGCGACGGTTTGACGATTTTCTTCAACATAATATCAGTTATTTAGCAAAATTGAATAGTTTTTTTATGGTTATGATTCAGGTGAATTGTAGCTAACTTGAGAATTTTGCAAACCAATGAGACTGAGAAATAAATTGTGACATCGCGGCTGTGTAAATCTAGTAGGATATAAGTCATCAGTGTTTGTGACACCGGCAGCTGGGTAATCTATTTGGCACAAACAAGCAATGATTTGGAGCAGGTAATACAAGTAGCAACAGAGTTTGTCATAACATGGCTCAACAAGACATTTTTTCCTACTTACAAATTTTTGGTTAAAAAATTGAGTGAAACTGCCAACCGCAAGATTTAGCTCGCTTCTTTGATAAGAATGTATTGTAACGCGATAATGTAGGCTCGCCGGCTCTCTCTTTGACCCGGAGCCATGAGTTTTGTGTTACGATGTTATATGAAAGATCAATATTTCTACTGCAGTAATATTTGATGGCTACAAATTTAAAATTAGTGAAGCCAACGTTGTTTTTTGCTACAAGGATCCAGATCATCCGAAAAGTTGCAGTAAAGTATACATTGCAATATGGAGGCTGGCCAGAAATGAGCTCGCTTACTGGCTGAGTAATTCTAACTCTTTCCTGTGCCCACTCAATACAATACACCAAGTCAGCGCTCAGCATGTAGCCTGAAGCCTCTCAATATTACATCGTATACTAACGTGGCTGAACCACTTTTAACGTTTGCTAGCTCTTTCCCGTTGTTAGCCAATTGAGCTGTCTGACCTGCAGAAATGAAACGAGTTCAAATGCTCATTTGGAGGTAGTAAGTGTCATAGTGAGTGCGGTAAGTCTTATCAATACTAATCCGTGACAGCATGGATTCATCTTCCGTCATAAGCTAAACTGGTTTATCTGGTTTCAACTCAAGATATGTGCTTTTGAAATGTTGAACAGTCTCAGCATTTGGATCTTAAAACATAAGTTGGCAGTTGATTTGGGCTCGTCAAGCTTAGAATTCATGAGCAAGGGTCACGAGAATAAAGTGTGCTATTAATTGAGGCAAAAATTCAACACCGCGAGTGTGATTTGAAGAGCGTGACAACAAACGTGATCTGAACGGAAATAATCCAAGTTGCGAAGAGTGCTCACATGTCACAAATAGTGACAATCAATCAGTCGAAACTGATGAGATGCTACTAGAACGCTAGCAACATTTGTGAAACAATTGAGACATGAGTTTTTATAGAGAGGCTTTACACACAAAAGGGCTTGCCGGGTTATTGTAAGTAAAATTTTGTGTGAAGTAAAAATTTCAAAACCAGTACTCATGGCTTGATAATATAATGCAAAGCCCACTCCTAGCAGGTTGCAATAGTCTGGATGAAGCCTACCGGGATTGAAAAAGCTTTAGCGTATGGAACAAAGCAGCATATAAAATCCCAGATAATACTGCTATGAAGTACTGAGGCACGGGCGGTCTAAAGCTTGAGCTCAAAAAACTTGATTTTTCATAGTGAGTTTTTTGGCTTAGACTGCTTTGATCCAAGTAGATGATGCGTATAACCTAACCTCAACAGACAACAGCCTGAAATTTTCACGCGACTTTTTTGCGTCTCATCGTTCATGACGGGAATCTTCAGAGCAATACAATGGAGGCCACAGCTAGCTCACAAAGCTCTTTGCGACCCAGTATACATCTTTATGGCTAGTAGAAGCATGTAAGTGCTGGTTGTGGTCTTTGGATGCGGTTTAGAGTGCCTAACACTTGCAGTTTCATGGCTGAAGAATGGCGCTTTACTTCTGTTCAATTCTTCATTTCTTGATGCATTCTCATTATAGCCAATCTACAGTAGGCAAGTCGGCAACCAGACAACCCGCGATTACAACTTCAAGCAAACACCGTTCTTTATAGCTGCCCTCCACATATACGCTGGACTACATCGACCGCATCATTTGGTAGTCTACGCGAATTCCAAATGCAAGCAGCACCTTCGGCTGTGATCGCTCTATGATCACCACGACAGACAACTCGCGCCAGATGCGTTGGCGCTGTGCGACTCACCTGCAACAACGCTAGATCTATTTGAACATAATGTGCTGTTGGCCCTTAGGCAGTTTCCCGTCTATCTTCACCAGCCTACTACTGCTTTCTCGCCTGTTATTGACCAGTCTGTCGCTCCATTAATCAGTCTTCCGTCTTTATCCAGTCAACAGTAGACTGCTGTAAGTAAATAAACAGACCTCTACTCCATCAGTAGTCTGATGCTTATTGATCAATATCTATTTATCCACCTGTTTTTCCATCCCCTTCAACCACACCATGTTTGTCGACGATTCTGCCACTAGTCGTCAATCTGTATCTCTTTACCAAATGAGTACCTTAACACCTACTTTCAGAAGGTTATATTGAGACACAATATTGAGTCAACACAGCGCCTTTTGCCTTCAAGAGTCGTTCATCTGCCCTATGGGCTGTAAGCAACACATTGATTGCTGCATATCGTATTGCCTTCAGTACCAAGAAGGCCATTCTCAACAACCCCAGCTGTTCCTTAATAACACAATAGAGCCTTAATCTCACCATTGTTTCCGGCCCGTGCTAGATACTATTACAATTGTTGACTTCTGCTCGTGCTAAAACGTCTTCGTCATGACGCAGTAATATCGATAGTTGCAACAGTAAGACCTACCGCTCATCTCAATGTGCTGGAAAATACTCTTTGCGCCGGCCCAAACTAAGACTGGCGCCCTTGTGATACTGTAAAGGGGGTATTTCCAATGGTTTTGACGCTGCCCCGAACTGTTTACAAAAGAACGAGCGCCAGACTATCGTTGCTAGTTCGTAGAAGTTTCTTGACTGTCTAGTTGAGTCTGGTAGATAGAACGATGATGTGTATACTACTGTTGAGGCTTACTTTTAAAGAGCGTAGAAGGACCGTTTCAGCATTCATCATAAACGTATGTATTTTAACAAGGTATAGCGTCGGCGTTAGTTTTTAACAGAGTTAGCCCTATACTAGATATTCTAGAGAGCAGAATTGACACCGACAGTTACCATTGAGCTTAGGCTTTCCAGTATATTGTTCTCTGAACTGTATCACATGGGGTGTGTGGTGGTCGTGTTGGAGTTGGAGCTCCACAGCGTTTAAGGTCTCTGGGGTAAGGTGTAGACGATTAGATGTCTCACCGGGTTCCATATATAAGAACAGAATATATTGATAAAGTTGCTTGAAGCTTTATAAACACGGGGAGTCAGCTTTATATATATCAATTTCTCACTTACATGTCCCAAAACAGAAACATGTAAACTAGCAAATCGGGACATTGTCCCACCAGACTTGTTACAAGCTAGACAGGGCTAACAAGTCTGCCTCGGCTAACAATACCTCGTTCACAACAGGTCGTGATTAAACTGGGCGCCATATACAGGCTAGGAAAGAAACAAACGCCTATAGACGATATCGGAAGGTTCAAAGACTGGCCAAGAGAAGGTTGATTGGGCGCAATTGCTGGAATACTCCTTGAGACTGCAATGAACATCAACGCTAAGGGGATCCGGATTGTATGGTACCTGGGGAAAACCCTATGCAAAGTACCCTAAAAGTTTTGCTAAATGAATTCAATCGACATTGAGTGCGCAGTATGTGTGACGGAAAAAACATGCTAGAAATAACAATTAATGCTTGTGACGCCGGCTATATAGTAGCTTACATGGAGTAATAATAATAAATCAGTTTAATGTCCTGGCTAAATGATAAGACTACACAAGCTGTAATAACTATTTATACCTAAAGAAGAGGGACAGTTCAGGTTTTTGTCTGATACAGACCAATTCAGCTTACTCGCCGTGTTTGTGTTGAATTGCTTCGATGGCGTCGGAATACTCCCTGAGACTGCAATGAGCCCCAAAACTGAGGGAAACCTGGTTGCATGGTACCAGGGGAAAATCTTATGCAAACTACCCTAAAAGGTTTGCTATCTAGCTTACATGGATCAAAGTCGAGGGAGGGACACAATGGTTAGATCGACGTGAGTTTAACTGACTGAATCAATGAACAGATTGAAATCACGGCTATGAAAGATCGTGTAGAAACAAAAATGGTAAAACTAAAATATAAACACAAAGTAAATAAGATCTTCCCAGGTCTGTATCAAATGCAGTCAAGACGTCTTCTTTCTTCTTTCATGGATGGCTTGAGCCAAAATTCGTTTTACCGTAAGTCAAAACCCAAATCACTCTTGAAAATTCCCCCTCCAGACCAAACAAGTCCAGACAAAAGCGCCCGCGTTAAACAACCTATCCAAAGTGCAAAAGAGCCGGAAAAAGACGTGAGTTTGACGGATTTTGAGCTCAAAATTGACAGTTATTATCTCTGCGCTACTGTACCTCCATGATACCTCAAAAGTAAGAAATTGGCTCGATGGTTTAGTGGTATAATTCTCGCTTAGGGTTCTAAGCACGATTGCGAGAGGTCCCGGGTTCAATTCCCGGTTGAGCCCAATTCGTTTTTTTGTTGCAATTCAATTGCGGGTGTGCCTGTCGAGGTAAGTAAAGACAGGGTTGGTACAAACGCAAAGCCACTGGGCACTCTACCCAGAAAGCATGGGAACTAGCGCGGTGCACCGTAAGCGAAGGGTATGCTCAGGTCACCAATTGTTTTTGGGGTTGCTTACATAAGGCATGGTGGTAACCTACGCTAGTGGCCGTGGTAGCATTTGTGTTACAGGTCATGTCGGTCTTTACATCTAGCGTAGAATACCACGCCATGTTATTTCGATGCACATTCAGTTGCCATTTCAAGCATTTCTTAAAGAAAAATACATAGTCGTTTTCAAAAAATATTTGCTCAAAATGATAGACCGTGGTAGCTACAACGGCAGCACAGTCGTAGAGAATTTGATACTAAAAGAGTAAAGACCAAAAAATCACTCCAGAGTTTCGAGGAAAACGCAGTTCAAGAGAATAAAGGTGTCTGAGAGCTCAAAAAAAGCTGAGAAGTGAACAGGAGCACAGAATGTTTATTTGAAGGTATCGGAGAATATGTATAAAGAGCAGTAATTTATGGATTGCTGCTCAAGTACAAAAAGAATGTCGGTGGCAAACGAATAAAAGATGGGGTAGCGGGCGATGGCTCTAAATTACTTTACATTGAGCCGGGCTTGAGCGGAGCGAGAGCCAAGCGGAAAAATTTTCAGGCTTCCCGTTCGATCAGCCATATTTAAGCAAGTTTGTGCATAAGAAAGTAGTTACATCGGAGACGGGTAGCGAATATTATGTTCTGTTGTGAAATTTTTGATAATTTTTGTATTTTTGGGGGAAAATAAAGAATTTCAATGGGATTGGGTAGGGTGGAGATGTTTGAGATATTTGTGGTTGAATTAGTTGTGGTGGTAGAGTTATTTGAATTATGTGGTGGTTGAATTATGTGGTGGTTGAATTAGTTGTGTATGGTGGTTGAGTGTGGAGTGTGGTGGTTGAGTATATAGGGAAGGTC
>JAJMAH010000168.1:0-40457 GCA_030564925.1 Geotrichum aggregatum | reverse complement strand
ATGTGTACAGTCAAGACCCTAATGGGAGGCTTTGATGGGACATAAATACGTTATAAGACCCTAGATAGCTGCGTGACCCTCCTTTTCCTCTTCTTCCTCCTCTTCCTCCTCTTCCTCCTCTCTTTCTACTGCCCTTTTAGAATTTCTACCAAAAAAAAATAATCTGTGTTTACGTTTTGCAGTTCCTATTCTTGACCAGAATCAGAATCCAAAAGCAGCAAAAAAAAAAAGCGAAAGGCCCAATTTTATATTTGCAGGTAACTCACAACGAATTCAGATTCTCTGACAAATGTAAAGCCCATTCTATCAATTTTATGTCCTCAATAAAAAACGAAAAAAAAAACAAAACAAAAAAACATAAAACTCCTACTGTCCCTGCAAATTCTAGTCGTCCACGCCGATTGAACAGATATCACACACCCGGTAATCGTTATTGAGTATATATAAGGACACTTTGAACTGTACCTCCTAAAAAAATCACTTTTTACGAATTCTACCACCAAAAAGACTCACTCACTCACTCACAGCGCTATGATCAACTTCTTCAAAGGCCACCCCACCGACTCTCTTCTGCCAGTTGCAGAGATTCTCAAAGCAACGCAGTCTCTTCTCACACGCCCAAGACCCGGCGACAATAACGACGAAGACAGACATCCTCTCACGTATGGATCTGATCCTGGCTCAAAACAAGTGAGAACTACTATTGCAAAGTGGTCAACGGAGAAGCACGGTGAAGAGAAATACGGTGCTGTCAACCCGTATGTAGAACTTTTTGGTACAAACTTCTCTTTTTTTTTCTTTTTTTTTTCACTTGGAATTTTTCTTGTCTTGGGCCACACAGCGATGTCGAGGAGAGTAATGCAGCCACAGTCAGTGTGAAGTACAATTGTGAAATAACTGGCAAACTGATGAACGGACCATGCCATTTGAACTCCTCTTGAGCTTGCTTTTTTCTAACCTTTTTATTTTTTTTCATTTCATTTTAGAGACTCAATCAATTTGACAAACGGGGCTAGTTTTGGGGCAGCCGGAGTCCTGCTCCAAAGCACGCTAGCTCATACCGGCTATACTAGACAAGCATTCATCGTCTCACCAACTTATTTTTTAATCAACTCAGTGTTCTTGGATGCAGGGTTCGCTGGCAAACTGACAGCCGTGCGCGATACCCCAGACAAGGGCCTTGATTTCGAATTCCTCGAGAAGGAGCTTAAAAGACACGACAAGATTGCTGAAGAAACTTCAGCTGAAACTAAGAAGAATGCCAAGGTCATTGACAAATCTAAAGACAAGCCTGAGGATGACTATAGTGGTAAAGACAAGGTGGATCCATCACGCCCTCAACGCAAAATTTACAGATATGTCATTTATCTTGTGCCTACATACTCAAACCCCACAGGAATCACTATGAGTATAGCTGACCGTGAGCGGCTAATAGCTCTAGCCCGCAAACACGACATGCTCATTCTCTGTGACGACGTCTACGATCTCTTATCGTACCCTAGAAGCAGCAGCAGCGGCAGCGACGGCAGTGTTGAAAAACGACAAGTAATTCCACCTCGTATCGTAACGCTCGACCGATCATCTTTGGGCTCTGCAGCAGCCACCTCTGCAGGCAACACAGTGTCCAATTTGACATTCTCCAAACTGTTTGGACCCGGTTTGCGTGTGGGGTGGCAAGAAACCGTATCGCCCATCCTTGCGCAGCAGAGCCTTGCAAGCGGCGGTGCAATTCGGTCTGGAGGCACGCCAGCTCACCTCAACAGCATGATTGTTGGTGAAATCATTGACCTAGGCCTTGCCGACGGCATCATTTCTAATCTAGTGCACACATACAAAGTGCGGGCTGACAAGTTCAAAGAGGCCGCTAAAAGGTTTTTGCCAAAGGGGACCCAAGTTTATGGAGGAGACGGAGGATTTTTCTTGTGGGTAGTGACACCAGATAATTTGGACGCACGCAAAGTAGCGGAAGTATGCCAGACCCGAGGCGTGATTTTGCCAAACGGGTCACATTTCGAAGTACATGGCGATCCGAAAGGATGGGGCGCCACGGCCCAGCGAATTGGAATCTCATACTTGTCAGAGTCTGAGATTGTTAAAGGAGTAGAGATCTGGGGTCAAGTATGTTCTGAATTGTTGGCGTCTCAAAATGTTTGAATGCCTGAATGCCTGAATGCCTGAATGCCTGAATGCCTAAATGCCTTATTGCTTTAAAATACAGCCTTGGAAGAGCCATTATTTTATTTTTTTTTTATATAAAGAAAAGTATAGTTGTACAGAAAATATAGAAGGTTTCATATCAGTACGTGAGTACATCAGAAAAAAAGAATGATAAAAGGTAAATAGCAATATGTTCATCTGATTTCTTGTATTTTTTTTTGAGCTGTGATGAGCTATTATATACAATATTGTACCAACTATATTATACTAAACTATACTATACTATACTATACTATACTACATAACTCGGAACCCAAGTAGTACGTAGCTTTTTCCAAATTAAATCTCAGGTATATTGAGATTGTTGTTATAAATAATAGTGCACTGCGAGTAAATAAAATCCGAGCTTGGGCAACATGGAATCTGTTAATACAACACTTGCCAAACCTCGAGCTAAACGTTGACCACTACAAGACATTCTCTAAAGAAAATTTTTCAACACTATTCACCGTATTCATTTTCTAATAAAAAAAGGGTCTTGTATGAGAGAAAAAAAATTAAGTTGGAAAAAAAAAAACAGCAAGCAAAGATCATGTAGAATTAATCACCTTTCGGGTCATTTGGGTGACATTTTAATGATTTTTTTTAATGAGTTGGAAAAACAGTGCAACACATCTTCAAGTCTGTAAAAAACTCGAATGGCGCGGGATACTGGGCCTTCGCAAAGTCAAGGCAAACTGTGACGACAGTCGTCAAAAAATTGAAAAATAAGAATATTAGAATATTTTTTGACCTGAATCCCCTCCATAAAGTGGAGCGCAGACTCTCAGGCAAAAGAGTGATAAAAAAGGGACTTTCAGCGACATTAGACCGTTCGAAACATGTATTCAACAAGCTGCAGCTGACGAGCCGTTGTACCATTTCGGAACGGGGAAGGAACAGGTATTGCAATAGCATCCTGCAGCTCCATGGGTGGGAACATAGTAAGATGCGTGGGAGTGATCGTATTCAGGGTTACTAGCAAATGATTGCTGGAAATAGGAAGCAAACTGACCAGTGTGATTCATTTGCATTGGCAAAGCAGGCACTGACTCCATTGAACTAGAAAGAGAAGGCGGCTTGCTTTCGCTAGCAGTTTCATACCACTTGGGAACTGTGTAGCTCGGAGGACTGGAAAGCAGTTGCCGGACTCGTTCAGAAGAAACAACAGAGGGCAAAGAAGGGTTGGGGGCCATTTGGTAGGCGCTTCTCGACGTATTATAGCGAGTTGCTTTTCTGGTGCTAATCCAGTATTCCCAAGTCTCATTCCATTTGTCCCAACCCTTTCTATCGTGTTGATTAAGATGCAGAGACCACTTGATGATTTTCAGCCAGTCGGTCTCAATAAAGCTAAGGTCACGAACTGGGATGCCCGTGGCCTCATGCCAAGAACTGTTGGTAAACGTGTTGTCGTCGTTGAACTTGTTTGCAAGTAGCAAAGCGACAACTAGCATCTTGTACGTAGGGGGAATGGAAGAGGTAGTGGTGGGAACATGACCCAAAACCCATCGTTTTGAAAGATACACCAAAGCCAAGACAATAGTAGATTTGGGCATTCGCGTAGCTGTGAGCACCTGGAATATGAACTTGTGAAATGCAGCAAGCTCTTGAGAGTGTTTGCCAACCTTGATGGACGAGGGGCGCATGATCGAAAGAGCCATAGTAGACACAAACTCAGCCATTTGATCAACATCGTAGTCCAGTGTAGCGGACACACCTCCAGTCACGGGCTCAGGCGGTGGTCGAGTATATTGCTGTTGCTGGTGATGTTTAATAAAATCCCCATGGTCGACGGGGATGTTGGGCATAAAAAATGTAGTTCCATTTGAAGAGTAAGAGCCTATGCCTCTTATAGAAGAGGTCGACGTGGAGCGCGAGTATGAGTTACCATATTCAACCTCAGGCATGTAATACTGCGGCTGCTGATAAATGGCACCTGGCGCAGAGGAACAGGGATATGGAGCTGTGGAAGAATAGGCACCGTACTGAGGGAGGGGTAGTTGGTATGAGGAATCCTTGACCAAATAGTTCGGCGGAGTTACAACATGTGGGTAGCGAGTCGGCATTGCGGTGCGGTTAGGGTGTATATTTTTAATGGCGCGAGTGATTTTAGCTACGCCACAGGCAAAGTGTAATTTTGTGACTCAAATGAAGAGAACGCGGAAGCTGTGGAACGTACCAAAAGATGAAGAGGATAAAGAGGACGCAAGGTGGCGACGAAGACTTAGTGAAAAGGTCGTCAGAGAGGTTGGTGAAGACTTAGCGAAAAGCTCGTGTATGGGGTGCAGTGGCTTGGGGAGAGTGTGTCTGCAAAAAGGCCTGAGAAGTCTAGACACTTTTCACGGTGTAGTTGACGAACAAAACGTAGAGGAAAACAACAAAAAGCTGAGGCGAGGTTGACACCGTGAATAGATGTCGCCAACAAGAGGAGAGCTATCTAAGTGTCTGAGCTTGAGGCGCGGTTTGGCAGAAAATAGGTTTCTGCTCTTCAAGCAGAAAATCCAGGAAACTGGCAAAAAGACGTCGGAAACTGATAAATGCAGGTGTCTAGTTCACTTGGAAATGGACCTGTATCTAAAAGAAAAATGGCAACGTTGAAGGAAGTCTGATTATCCCAAGAAGAAGTCAGACAGAGGGTGCTTAACGTTAGAGGAGGGTATACAAAGAAATAGGCCTCCAAAGGAAGTTTGAGGGTGAAGAGGAGTAGAGAAAAGAGAAGGAAACGTTCAATAAAATGGACGAAACGGACAAAATGAACTAAATAGCGGAATGGCTTAATGCGGTCTCTTTTCAATGATGAGTAATCACCACAGCTTCGTCAAATGGCGCTGTATAAATTAGTAATATTAAACTGCAGCTTAGCTAAGAACTTGAAATGGCCTTTCGATTCCAGGCTACAGCAACAATTTATTCAATTTTGATTGCACCGTTACTGTAGCGCTGAGATAAAAAGCCACCACCGTAAGCTATCTGTTGTCAGAAAGTACCAAATAAGGGATTTTTGTCATTTTTTACTTATACATACAATAACTAGCTTTTTTTTTTAATATTTCTGATTTAATTTTTTTTCTTTCATAGCATGGCCTCCCTCAAGCCTCGTACACGTAAGTCTTATGTGTACGAGGCAGGCAGCCTCAGCAAATTGGGACCAGAACCAGCTTCTCCCTGGATTATCGTGATAGTATACATCGATCACTATAAAATCACACATGTGCTCAGCCAAAACAAAATACAGAAAATGTAAAAAATCTTTTATTTTCATTTCTTCCGCCATTTCATCGCTTTCTTCGTTCTAAACTTTCAACAATCTCGCACGTTCTTGACTCCAACTCCAAACTACGGCTTCGTATACACACATATACACCATCACCAACTGCCGTCTGTACGTCCCCTGCCAATATCGCGTGCAGTAGGGCAAACCTCACTTTTAAAGATCTGCTTCTACAACCTATGCTCCAGGGGCTTCTACATGATCTAAACATCTGGCCCCTTTCCTGCCTTTTCTCATCATCAAATTTAACTCACTTTCTTTCTGTTTCTCTTGTGTTATCTTTCCACGCGCGTCCAGTGTAATGACCTACAAGTATTTCCAATGGAGGTATGCTGATTCGCTTTTACTTTGTTGTTGTTGCACACACTAACCATCAAGACTGAGTTGCATAACCATGTCTCTTCAAAGGCTTCGCAAGCCCTAAAATCAATCCCACACGATTCAGCCATTACCGTTATCAAAGACTCAAATACTTTTCAGAGCAAGACACCTCCAAGTAACTCGGACGCGACTTACCTAAACCCGAGCACAGCAATAGACTCTCTTGTCGACGACTTTCAGGAAAGAGCAACACCAAAGCTTACCATCATTCCTCCTACAGATCTAAGCAGTTTGTACCCGGATAAATACGAATCAAAAGCCATTTCAAGATCTGCTTCTCCTTCTACTTATAGGGCTTCGCCTATCGACATACCTAGCACGCCAATCTCTCAATTTCATGCTTTGCGAAAACGTTATCTCAGAAACATTTGGGACTGGCCTACTTACCTCACAGATCCTGCATCTCCAGCAGCTCTTTCATCACCATCTAATACCATTACATCCAAGAAGTTAACCTTCTCTTCTTCCTCTCCGCCCTCGACACCTCTTAACCTTCTGAGCCCGGGTTGGTCAAGTGAAATAATTTACAACGCGTCAGGCTCAATATCCGACTATATTAATGCACCCCGAGAGCCATCAGAAAAGAAAAAAAGTCGTGACTACTCGACATCATCCCATTTCACTACCTTAGCATTCATTGCATTTGCTGTAGCTCTTATTTCGGCTGTTTGTCTCTCATTCTTTCATCTCCAAAATGAACCAAAATACTGCCGCATGTCCTACATGACTCCATCTTTTCATCACATCTCTTCATTCAACAAAAATCATACCCGGCTACACTCGAAATACTCCCTCTATCTTTACCGAGAACATAAGATTGACACCCCATTCGATTCAACGGGCATCCCCGTAATTTTCATCCCTGGAAATGCTGGTAGCTACCGCCAAGTCAGAGCTTTAGCTGCTGCCAGTAGCGCTATGCATGAATCTGTCACCACAAACAATCCTTTGGTAAACTACACTTCAGCTTCAGATGCTCCAAAATTTGACTACTTTACGGTCGACTTTCAAGAAGATTTGACTGCATTTCATGGAGGGTCCCTTTATGATCAAGCAGAATACTTGAACGACGCCATTTCATTTATTCTAAAGAGCTACAACTGCTACGAATTCAGGCATACCCGACCGGAATCCGTTATCTTGATAGGTCATTCCATGGGCGGGATGGTCGCTCGAACTATGCTTACACTTGACAACTACCAGAAAGGTTCTGTCAACACCATATTTACGCTTTCAGCCCCTCACACTCTTCCACCAGTGTCTTTCGACGGAGAAGTAGTCAGCATATATGATTCTGTTAACAGGTTCTGGGAGCAGTCTTTTTCGCAAGATTTTATAGGCCGTAACCCTTTAGCATCTGTTTCAGTCATCTCCGTGGCTGGTGGTAGCTTAGATCACATGATCCCTTCTGAGCATGCCAGCATTTCTGCCATTATACCGCCTTCTAATGGTTTCACTGTTCACGCAAATTCCATCCCTCATGTATGGGCTGGAATCGATCACCAGGCAATTGTGTGGTGCGATCAATTTCGTCAAGTTTTTGCGTCAGCCATGAGTGACATAGTGGACCTGCATGTCCCTGCAAAAACCAAATCATTACCTGACCGCATGGCTATTCTCAGAAAACATTTTATAGGTGGGTTTGATGTAAGTGCTCTTGACTATCTGCAAAAACGATACCACCCTTCTGTGCAAGGCCTCAAAAGCAACGAATCGTTCGTGCAACCCAAAATAAAAGAGCCTGATACATTTCTTTGGATTAAAGATGTTGAAAATTCAACGGTGCCGGCTGGACAAAAGCTAGTAGTGAAAGACCTAGGTGCAGAGGACGCTAAAGCTTACTTGATGCCTATACCCAAGGCCGTTGGCCCAAATCAAATAGTGTTTTCGCTTCTTTCCGACAATCCCTTGCTCACACCCGAAAGCATGGAAGCACCAAATCTCCCTCAATCAAGGCCTTTCAATTTCAAAAGCGGTGAGGTTCCTGCGGGTTTATATGCTATGGTTTGTCGATACCCGCTAACGGAATCGAAGCCTTCTAGCCCGTTCCTGAGTGTGGTTGACCTAACGCGCCATTCAGAGCTAGATGAATCTCGCCTTGTAGGACTGCTTTGCAAGAACCTTGCTGCCGATGTTTCAAAGCTTCCGCAGCCCTCATTTTTTGGCAAAGGGCACTCGGCACCTAGTGAACACAGCTACCTCTCATATTTGCAGTATGACGTTTCTCAAATGGTAAACTATGATTTTTTTACCATTGTTGATACTACCGCCTTCCCTTCTTTAGGATTCGCAACAGCCGAGTTCTCCGTCAAATCTACAACCAGTATCAGCGTCGCCAATTCTATTACGGAATTTCTCTATGGAGTTACAGTAAGACTGCCAGCATTGCGCCCCACAATAGTCGATATTTCCTATGATAACATATGGAGTAGTTTGTTGGCTTTCAAGGGCAAAGTCATCCAAACTACTCCTTTGAAACATCAAAAGACTGAACCGCTATTTGCCGATTTTATACGCCAATATTCCGGCGACAACTACGACTCAAGGTACTATTTGGATTTAGACTCTTCAGAGTTTGAAGTGTCTGTTTTTGGTGTGGCTCCGTTCACGCCTTTTGGTGTGAGGGATACGCAGAATGACTTTGAGGGAAATTTGTTTTATCATAGCCAACAAAGTCACTACTATCATAACTTGCACCTGCAGCTCTGGTCCGACGGATCTAAATCTGCTGGAGACATGAGTGTCTTTTTGAAGTTGGATATTCCAGGCAGTTTGGGCAAGCTTGTGCTTCATTATAGAGTAGCACTTGTAACATTTCCTGTTGTCATTACAGCGCTCGTGCTTCTGCTCCAATTTCAAGTCTACGCCAATGAGGGAGTCTTTGTAAGTTTCAAGAGTGGTTTACACATTTTTGTCAGAAATTTGCTTTTGCCGTTACTTCTTTTCGTGACTATCCTACCATACGTGCTTCAGTTCGGCCTTATACAGGACTTGCTTTACGTTATTGAGCCGGACATGGATTTTATGTCTAGTGATGGCCCAGCTAGCATTTTCACAAACATACGACGAAATCAGTTTCTTCTTGGTTTAGAGGCTGGCCATTTCTGGTTCCTTGGAATTGTTTTTATCTGTGTTGCAGTTGGACTTTGCTTCATAGTGTATTACGTCATGTTTGTGATTGTCTACTTTTTCGCCTTACCAGCCCGGTACATGTGCAGCTCTTTTGAAGCTCTACCGAAGGCAGCGGGAAACGATGGTAAAAGGTCGAAAGAGTTGCAGTTTCTCAAACCAGAAGCCAAATTGAAAATCAAGTTTCGTCAGGTTATTGTTCTTCTGCTTATATTTATTGTTGTTGCATATTCAGTTCCGTACGAGCTCGTTTACGTTGTCGCATGCATTGTCCAGATTTCAACTGCGGTTCGTTATTATGCAGTCGCGCGAATGATGCCTGCCAAGCTACGAACGTCGTTTTTCAATTTCGTGTTTTCCATGCTTATGATCATGTTTTGGATTGCGCCAATTGCAGTACCGATGCTTGCAGTATGGATACGGGAAGTTACTGGACAAGGTACCATTGTGTTTAGATCCCACCACAATTTGTTTGCCATTGGACCTATTATGTGCTTTGTTGAGCTTATGAGCAGTGGATGCATGCTGCCACGGCCGAAGCCCAACGTACAAACGTTGACTACAATGTGCTTTCTCGCATATCTGTCAGTCTATGCTTTGGTGTTTGGTATTCCCCGCGCGCACAAGCTGCACTATTTCTTGAATGTATTCATGGCGTGGCTGGTATTTCTGTATGCGACTGACCCCAGTAGCTTTGTGCAACGAGTCTCTAATCATGAACCCGAAGGAAATGGTGGATCAAAGGCAGAGACGGCGTCATCTTCACCAGTCACGGCCTCTTCAAAAAGCCTGAGCTCAAAACAAACAAAACTTAACAGCAGCTGCAGAGTGCAATCACATTCCAACGGCAATCAACAGCAATTACAGCAACAGCCACAATCACAATCACAACAATACAACCATCATCATCACCATCATCATCACAAACCTGATGCCAAAAAGGTTGGTTAATCAAAAAAAAAAGACTATTCTTTGCCAATAATTTAGAGCCTACGTCGACGTCTCCTTTAGAAATTTTATAATCACATACATGCATTGATCAGCCCAAAATTCTGGACCCAAAGACTGAGACCTTAGAACTGAGCGGCGGCGGCTCGTCACATAATATGATTTTCACCTGCAATTGTATACGTTCTATTTTCTCTAGCTAAACGAATATATAGGTCGGATTTACGACTGAATAAAATCCCCATGCACGGTTTAGAAACCTTCTCCAGCTTTCTTTAGTTTGACCCAACGGGATCATGACCTTCAACAACGATTGTCCTTATATTTGTTGACTAATAAATTAATAACTGGGCTAGGGCTGTTCAGTGCATAGCGGGACATGGCTAGCGCTAGACTTGAACTAAGGAAGCCTCCAAAACAAAAATGTGGCCAATAAGCGTTCAGCTGAGTTGAGAGTAGATTTGACCGTCATCAAATTTTGGCAACCTCCCAGATCTTTTCCCTTCTTCAATCATTAGATTATCTACAATCCTTTAGACCTCTACCAAACGAATAAATTACAACAATGATTGCTACTCGCGTCCTCATGTCTGCTGCTGTAAGTATACCAAGTGCGAGTTCACTATACGTGCCGGTATAGGTGCTGTTATAGAAATGGAAACAATAAGATTGCTTGTGTTTTAGCAGCTTTGGCTATGCTGTGACTACGATTACATTCACCGTTGTCTACCGTACGCTAATGATGAGCTTATTTCTGGTTACGTCTTTCGCATGTGGTGTGATGGTGGTGGTGTGATTTTTTATTCTCCGGTTCTTTTTCCCTGCAATCTTTGGTTATGGACCACTGGACGCTAGACAGATTTGATCAAAGATAGGAGTTCGTTTATGGCCATAGCGCTAACCGAGATCTATTATACATGATAAGAGCTAACGCTGTTTTAGAAGCCTGCTGCTAAGTCCGACTGGAAGAAGTCTGTTCCTGTTGAAGTCTATCCCCTGTGTAAGTCCCAAGACATATCTTCTTGCTCTTCCCCTCCTTTACGTTCACTGCTCCTTGTCAAACCTTTTGAGCCTCCGTGACTAACTCCTTTTTCGACATGTAGTTCTTGCTTCATTCTTTGCCGTTGGAATCGCTGGATACACCATTTTTGGAAAGTTCTCAAAGGACACTACTCTGAGACTCAAGCGCCAGGGCAAGTCCGCTGAGCACTCCGCTGAGCACTAAAGTCATAAATAACATCGTTCATATTCAATCATACATTTCTTTAGCTATATCAAGAGTCAATGATTATTAGCACTAGCCAGTATTGATCAGTATACCTAGCTGTATAACTTGTTGTATAACTAGCTGGATATTATTGAGCGCGCTCTTGTCAGGCCAGACGTTTGGATTTCAAGTTCTTTCTGAATCGTAAATATTTGTATCGTTATCATTCATTATCAGCTGCGGCGAGTTGTTGCTGTTGGTCAACCTGAGCAGCCGTAACCTGTTCCCAAACTGCCTTTTTCTGATCCAACTTCGGTCCTTCCTTGACGCTCCTTCTCACCCTCAACACTTTGCCAAACACTTCCGCGCCCTCCATGTTGTCAATCGCTGCTTCTGCGTCATTGATGTTCTCAAATTGCACATCCGCAAACCCTCTAGACAGATTCTTTTGAGAGCCCCCCGCCTTGTTGTCCATGGGAAGCAGGATATCAATGATGGGGCCAAAAGGCAAAAACAGGGAGAACAGGTGGTCGCGAGTTATGGTGGGATCTAAATTGGCTGAAAGAAAAGTTGTCAATAGGTGGTTTGATAGTATTATTTGGACTCGAAATCTATGAAGAAAGAGAAAGAACGAAAGAACTTACCGACATGAACGCGAGATTGAAGAGATGCTTCCATTGTTACTAATTTTGTTTCACTTCCTATCGGCCCTTTCCGAAAAAAAAGAATGCTCTCGAGGTCTCGAAGGATTCGAGATCTCGCGAGTGCTGATGCTGCTGTTGTTGCTTCTTGAAGCGAAGATTTATCAAAGCTGATTTTTCTAAATTACAAATCATTAATAACGCAAATTCATACATTACGTAACTTATAGCCGAGCTATGCGCTTGTGAGTCTAGACTCTGAAGCGCACGCACGTGATATTCCACGATTTAGAAGGAATGCTAGCCTCACGATGTTATTCGGTGCCTTTTAGTGCCTTTAGTGCCTCTCGATGCGGTGCCACTCGGTGCCCCTCGGAACTGACCAGAGCTTGCTTCATTAGAAATTAGAGACATGCCGCGGCCAATATACGACGTTAGACCAGGCTCAGACTGTAGCAAATAGATAGTGGTGCACCACGTAAAACATAATAACGGTGTCATTATTGTTAATATTCTCGAAGCAACGCAAATCGCAACCGTTACTCACATACTAAAGTTCCTTGAGTTCCATGTGCTCCATGTGTTCCATGAGTTTTCTATGAGTTCCGTATGTTCCATAAGTTCCGTAAGCATTATGAGTTCCGTAAGTTCCACGAGTTCCACGGGTGCCACGGGTTCTGTGGCCATAGTGAAGCATTCTACCTTCTTTTATCTTCCATCTACTAGTTCACAATCGAGCTCTGAGGAGCAGATCAATAAGCACAATTATAAAGGCATAATTCTAGCTGCAGTACTGGTAAAAGCATGTCAAATTTATTTTTCCCATTTGTTCCCATTAATAATTGGATATCCTCTCATGATATCATCTATTTAAACTATTTTCTTTCCCTCTCTTCTTTTCTTTCTTTTACTTCTTCTTTTTAAATATGCTCCTTATCCAACCTTCCTCTCTTCGCCTCATTCCTAAATCACTTTCGATTTTCGCAAAGTCAACCCCAGCAATTTCAACCGTCTTCAGACAATCCAACACTACCACCACCACCACACCCACAGCCATCAAGCGCTTTTCCACAACTTCATCTAACATGGTCAACCAAATCCAAACGCTCTCAGAGTTCCAGAAGGAGATTGCCTTCTCCGGCCTTACCGTCGTTGACTTCTACGCCACCTGGTGCGGTCCCTGCAAGATGATTAGCCCCGTCGTTGAGAAGCTTGCAGACATTCACACTGGCGCGCACTTTTACAAGGTCGATATCGACGAGAGCCCTGATATTGCTAGAGAATACTCGGTCTCAGCTATGCCTACTTTTATCTTTTTCAAGAACGGCGAGAAGATTGAGACTGTCGTTGGTGCCAACGTCGGTAAGCTTCAAGCTTCCGTCAAGGCCCACGCTTAATCTATGTGTAAAATAATGTTACATGAATAATCCAAACAATATTGATGATTACCTGTTGCGACCTCCGCTTGTTCATTTTAACTATTTTGATGTTATTTACCATATACTGATGATGGTGATAATGATCACTGGTGATTGGTGATTTTAACTTGCTTCTTTTTCTTTTCCTTCTCAAGCTTGAAAGTGTAAATTCGTGTTCATAGATCCCACACCACAAATTTTATAGATAATTAAATGCTATTCCTGTGAACTTTTCAATTTTGTACTATATCTACCGTTTAGCTAGAGTAATGAAGTATTGCAAAGACCTTAAAGAATGAAAGGAATAAAAAATAATAAAAAATAATAAAATAGTCATGCTAAATTGGAATGGCCATGATGCTAGGCGCCATTCCATCCTCCGACGCTCCCGACATGATGGACTGAGCTGCTGACCCAGTTGCTGCCGCTGCTTTGGTCTGTTTCCGCCGTTCAAGCTGCTCTCGCTTTTGCTTTTCCTTCTTCTCTCGGGGTGTCATTTTGCGAGGCACTTTCCGGTGTGCTGTGTTGGTAGTAGTATTGGTATTGGCATCTAGACCCGAATGGCTTTGATCTTGATCTTGATCTTGCTTTTCTGGCTCAGTGTACCTATCCAAGTCTTCATACACAGCTTCAATGGCCTTATCAACATTCAAACCATGTTCGAGCAGCACTTGCTCAGCCAGAGCCTGACTTGTTGGACTCATGCCCATGAACGGACAGCTATGAAGAATGACTTGAATTTTAGAGGCCACTTCCTTCTTTGCCGCTTTCTTTTCGGAGTCAATTGTTCCTTCTCCTCCTTTTCCGCTTTTGCTGGCACTGTTGCTCGAGGGATCGCCACTCATCCTTAGTTTGAAATCAATCTCAGGCAGCCCGCTGTGTGGACCTGCAACTTTGCGAATCGACGAATAGTGCTCCCAATTGTGATATGCAATATGTAGCGTCCGCCGACTCCGAATAGCCTTGGCTGCACTCACTCTATCTCTCTCAGTATCCAATTCACCCTCATCCGGCGTCACCAAAAAATGCGTTGCGCGCTGATATATAATGACATTCACATTAGCAGCCCTCGCAAACGCCACAATCTCCGCGTGATCCCCAAACACGCCGTCCCGGCTCATGCGAGCCAAATGCTGCTCCCACGTTTCTTCGCCCTCACATTCTACGAACACCTTGAAATCATCAGGATGCGATCGCAAATATGAGACAATGATTTTGCGGATCTCTGGGTGCGCTTTGCCCGCGTCCCCATAGTACTGGTCGCTCAGAGCTCGAAAAAGACAGTTCCCGTCGCCCATGATTTCAAATGCATAGAGACCTTTAGCTGCCAATTGCGGAAACTCGCTATCTGACGACGCCGCCATGGCAATGGAATCCACCGACGCGAGGCCTTTCTTTTTTGAACCCGCTACTGCTTTTGATCTGGGTGTAAGCTTTTTGGGAGGCATGGTGGCCGGCACAGCTACTGGAATATTTAGTCTTAGATGTTCGGGGATTTCTGTTTCTGGATAGATGTAATTATTAGGTATTTGAGAACGGCTTGAAAAAGAAGTCTCAACTACCTGTTCACGCAGAGGGATGAGTGAGTCGTTGTTGACAGGCGTACGATATTGTAAATCAGACTTTGAGCGTTTTCGCACTGTTCTTTTTATGGGTGATTGCCTTGTATGGCTCGAGCTATGGCGATGAAGTCTCTGCTGAAGCTGCGGTTGCGGCTGTTGATGCTGGATAATGGGCTGAAATGCTGGATTTTGACGATTTAAAGGATAGCGCGGTTGAAGGTCTGGTGTGATGTGCTGTGGACGTTGTTGCGGGGCGTAGTAGTATCCAGGCTGATTTGCGTACAGTTGATGCAATGGAACTGTCTGCTGATATGAAGGCGGTGGCTGCTGCTGCTGTTGGTAGTACTGTTGTTGTGGAGCCAAATATTGATCTCGAAATTGGGTTTGATGAGATCGAAGTCGTCCCTCCTTTCTTCTGTTCAACTGCTGTTGGTTGAGCTGGTTCGACGGGTTGTGCGAAGAAGGCGGCGGTGTAGCTTCAGGATTGGAAGCGAAAAAGATCCAGATACAGACGGCACAAATGAGCAGTTCTATAAACATCTACTGGTACAGCTAGAGCTAGCCACGGGAATAGCCAAAGCGTGTGGATTTTCTTTTCAAAGCTTAACTGAGAAAAAGACGCGATCGTTTTTTTGGAGAAGTTAGAAATGTAAATCGAGTGGAACAGAAAGCCCTATCAAAACATGACAAGCTGAAGAGGTTTTTTAATGAGGTCGAAATAAATGTAGAAGAAATTCTAAGTGAATTCAAATCCGCAGTCTCCTGCACAATATGCTGTACAGTTTGGCATAACGCGGAGTGGCCAATTGCTGTATGGTCTCCTCTATTCGAAGTACTGGTAGAGCCCATTGCAGGACAGTAAAGTGTAGCGCAAAAACATAAATGTTTAGGCGTGTGTATCTCAGCACACCAACGTAAATGAGAGTCCCAAATTGTTTTTTGTATAAAATACGTTTCATTTTGGCTACTCACACACACTCAAACACACCGTAAATTTAGCATCGTACATGGTCATGGAACCTGTAGTCATGGTCACAAAGTACACCATATGAAGTTTCATAGAAAGACGTAAAAGAATCACCAAAAAATCAAAGCGTTTGACGTAGACAGGAATCGAACCTGCAGCCTTTGGATTGTTTGTCCTCATATATTTGGAATCCAATGCTCTACCATTGAGCCACTACATCGGAGCAATAGTGGTTTCTACGTATAGAATATAGTACTTCGCTTCACTTTTAGACATTGCACTGACAGCAATATTAGCGCTTTTGACGTGAACTACATCTCTTCGTACGCTTTTGACTTAATCTGTCTATGTTTGAAAGGGAACTTTCAAGAGTGATTCAGATTTTGACGTATAACAATGCATTTTGAATCACCAGCTCCCTTTGAAAGAGGATAATTGAGAGTTACTTGACGAACGTTGCTTTGAGTATAGTGATTCATCTATCTCAAGAACTTCTTAGCAGTATTTGATGCAGTCCTAGGACTCATCTGCTTTTTGCGCGTGTTTCTGTTAACGCATTAGGTGCTATGTGATACTCTCTTGACAGCCTCTATCTATCTTAAAGTCATTCAATCGAAGAATAGTGCATTTTGTAAAAAGAAGACTCGAACTGTAAATCTCGTTCTATCGAGTTAAATGATTAATGGTCGAGGTCCGAGCTTTTGCCTGAAATTTGGCATGCTCGACACACAACATTGATGGCGTTTCTAGCTATGCAATAGATGATCAATATTTTGCCGATTCCTACTAAACAAATACTACAGCCTTCAATTTCACTGCGTGCCTGAAGCTCTTGTCCCATTGCCTAAAATTTTATATGACAGCGATGTTTTAATTCATGTACTGAATCGAAAGACTTCTTCTACAAACTAACTCGTGGTCTTTTAAGTAGCTCGGGATCTAAGACCTCTTGTGCTAGCAAGTGGATCACCTTGAGCTTAATCCTACAGCTACTGACGTTGAGGGCCTAAATGTTAGTATGACCATGACATTAAAAAGCTCAAACGATACATTTGCTGAATTTAGTACAACCGACACAGGCATCTCATATTTAGTATCTACCTGTAGAGCAATAACTAACATCTGCGAGTAAACTGATTTTGAGAACCATGAGTCACAAATTTAAACAATGGGCGATCAGCAGCACCAGAAAAAAAGACGGAATGTAAATAAAATCCATGGTTTCTGAGATCAAGTCTCAAAGCAGGATTTGAAGGCGGGATTTGAAGACTGCACATGCTTTTCCGGCAAGACCAAATCGAGCCTACATACAATGGCATCTGGTCATGATTGAGTGAAGGTGGCCTCTCAGGAACAACGTTCCCGATTGTTTTCACGTAGAGCCTACCCAATGAAGTGATTTCTTCCAAAATATCAATAGATTTGGTTGGGTTTCCAGCTGTACATGAATAGACTCCTGTTCAGTCGACGTCAAATGACATTCAGCTCAAACTTAAGCTTTGTATCTATGATCGCCTGTGAAGCTTCACGATTTGGGCAATTTGGGATTAAATAATGTTATCACAAAGTCAACTCTGAAGAGTGAAAATGTACTCCATCAGCAAATCTGCGGAACCTGCAAAATCTGCGAGCCTGTGGAATGATGACGTCCCCTTTAAACTAATAAGGTTCACGGCTCTTCCGCTTTTTTCCACCTGCTTTATTCATAGACCTAACGGGCGGCCAGCTACTAGATATCTAGATTCAAGTTATATACCACTACCACACCCTACTTCTGCTGTTCAACACCGCTGCTAATGTCCTTGCCAACGTCCACACAGCACTTGTTTACATAGAACATAGAACTTTGGCTTGAACCGTCTACTTCGAAGCCTCACATCTTCTATCTTCCATCAACCAGAAACGTTTTGCATGCCACCCTCAACCATGACCCCTTCACAGCCTTCGCGATGGCGCAACTTGGACTCGGCCTTTCCCATGTTCGTTGCGGGTTCTGCTGTGAAGTCCGTCTACGAGCGCGCTGGCTTTGACGTCAAAACGTCTGACAGTACATCACCTACACAAACTCAGCATATGGGGGCTAATCGAGGCCCGGGTAGCAAGTCTTTAGTTCAGCACACAAAGACTTCGAGAAGCAGTTCTACTAGTACTACTAGCAGTCAAAGCAGCCGACCGAATCAGAGCCATTCGCTTCGAGCGCCTTCAACAATTATGGAGGTTCAAGACGATGCTACTTCAAGTACAGACAAGATCAAAAAGACAATTACGCCCGACTTGAATTTACTAGAAACAACCAAGAATATCAATTTCGTGCCCTCAGTTACACTTTCTAAACTACCAAGCGCTCACAGCAGAGCCAACTCGGAAGGATCCTCTGTATACTCTGCAGACATGGATCCGATAAACACTAGTCCGCAGTACACCAGCACCCAAACTCTGGTACCATCTCTTGAAGGTGAAGTCTCTCCGCTGTTCGAAGAAGCCCTTGCCAGCGCGCAATATCCCGCATCGCTTGATTCTGGTGCAACTATAGCAAGCGCTATAGCGTTGTCTGTAACCAGTGGTACGAGTATAGCTCAAAAGAGAGCAATGACGCAAGGCCTGGCAGTAAATACACAGCCTCCAAACCAGCCGGTAGCTCAGTATCGGCGGACTTCCCCCCGTCCTCTGGACCTCTCTCCTACTTCGATCAAACCGCCGCCATTTCCAAGTATTAGTATCGGTGAGCAGCTGGCACGAGCCACAACACCAAACTCAGAAAATTGGCAGCTTCATGGCCAGGAGTATCGACAGCCATCGACTTCAGCAGCACCAGTTGTCATTTCAAGATCCGAGTCTTCAGCGTCCTCTCGAGATCCGCATAGCCCCATTACTCCTGCAGAGACGTCAGCAATAACCCTATTGGCACCGTTATTATCTGAGAAGCTTGCGCCAGACGGACAACAAAGCAACACTCAACAAGTTAAATCAGCTGTCCCAAAGAAAAAACGCGCAAAGAAAGGGCCATGTAGGGGTTGTAACAAGGCCATTGTAGGTAAGTCAGTGTCGTCCAAAGACGGCAAACTTTCAGGACGCTGGCACAGAGACTGCTTTAACTGCGCTGAATGCGGCACTAGCAATTTTCAAAAAGGTGCTCCAGCATTATCCTCGCTTGCAGCAACAACCAAAACCGAGTTTTACATTTTGCACGACAATCCTTTTTGCCACGAATGCTACCATTCTCGAAACAACAGTATTTGTCCGACTTGCCGACTAGGCATTGAGGGTGAGTGCCTGGATGATGGCTTTT
The DNA here is from genome assembly GCA_030564925.1 of Geotrichum aggregatum. NCBI lineage: Eukaryota > Fungi > Ascomycota > Dipodascomycetes > Dipodascales > Dipodascaceae > Geotrichum > Geotrichum aggregatum. The sequence goes on along the minus strand of JAJMAH010000168.1, from coordinate 21,448 downwards.
CGCGATACCATCTGGCTTGTTTAACGTGCGAGGACTGCGGTGTGCTGCTGGATTCGCGGGCAGGGTATCTCTCTGTGGTTGATGGCTTGTTCTATTGTTCAAAACATGTGGAATCACATGCGCGTCAACAGAAAAGCATTTTTAGCCATGGCCGTGAGACACAAACGGACGAGCAAGAAACTACGGGGAGCAAAGTTGAGGCTACACCTTTGGTAGAAAAACGAAGGACACAGCTGCTCATGATGTGAGAACACGCAAGTGACAGTGAATGAAACTATTACAATTTTGTAATATCATGAATCATGGCAATGGACAGATTATTTGATACCCTGTATTGTGGGACGTACAACAGAAAAAGACAAGAATAAGACAGAGTTGTACCTAGTCAGATAATTTTCCTGAAGGTATCCGGCGTGAATGGAAATAATCTGGTAATTTTGAACGCTACAGCTACGTGGATGCTGATCAAGGTTGCACATGTTTAGCGGTAAACCTAAGATCATAGCCTGATTATTGGAACAAGGTCTTTACGAAGACAGCGTCTACAACAATTTTTTACCTTCAAACATTCATGCTAGGCGTTCTTTCTTCTGGCCTTATAGTGCATGGTCTCAATGTTGCCAGAAAAACAACGAACTCTGATATCGTCACGGTCACTCCCGTTGCTACTAAACGAACGTTTGTTTAATCAATAGTCCTTGTGTTTCAGCTATTTTCTCGTGGCCCTCTTTGAGTAGCTGTGAGTTGGAAGAGAACGTCAACACTTGGGGGCTTTCACTATACTTTTTTTAACGTGGCCTTTTCAAATCTGACTTGATGAACATGTACAGTACAGCTTACAACTACAATTGTAATAGATCAGAAGCTTTCTCAAATGGTTTGGCTGGGCTCCGGTTGGCACAGCGGTGCATATATATATTCTTGTTACCACCTAGTGAGTTGAAGGACATTATCTATATTGACACCTGCAAACCTGCCCAGTTTAGAACTTTCAAAATGGTCTACCGGTAGACATCTTAATATACATTTCGTCTTAGTCTTCGTTTTGAAATAATGTTGTAGGCACGCATTTCCATCTGTATTAGGCACAAAAACTTGATGCCTGTACAGGACAGCTCCAGCCCAGCAGCATAATTAAAAGTAGAAGAGACTAGTGCTTTACTTGTTAAGAAGCTTTCTTAAATTTTTTTAACTGAAAATTCATTGCAGACGAATAATACTGTTGATTAAGCGCAGAGCTACGGAGAAAGCCATGAACTGCTGAACCATTTTTAAAGATTTGCGTAATTGCACCGGTGACAATGCCGCGACCTAAACAAAAAAATTTAGTCTCTAATATATTTTAGTAAAAATCAGAAAGGTTTTTGATGGTTTAAACGTCTACTTCCCTTTAGTGGGTTTTTGACTTAGACATGCAGCCGCCGCTTAAAGACACACTTTGGACTCTTGACTGAAGTTTAGACTAGACTGGACAAGAATCTATAAAATTTTAGCCAGAAGTTTCTGGACTGGCGGTGGACCTGGCCGCCTGCCTGTTCAGATCCTGATCAGGTCACATTAGAGTCAACTGAGTCATTTGACCAGACTTGTGAGCCTGATAATTAGTCAAGAACAAATTAGGTCAAGCTGATCATCGACGTAAATAGGGTCTACATCGATGTAATTAAATGTTGTTCAGCTCTGGAAATCTAGTCAACTTTGGATTTCGCTATACATGTCTTGATCTCGGAAGCTGCAACCGTTATGATATAAGGAATCTGCATTCTGTTTCGTCAGTCGCAGCCTTATCGAGGGACGGAAGATGCGATGCATCGACCTTCTCTAAATCTTTTTTTATATCGATAGTGATACGAGCCAGCCCCAGATAACGGTTTAATTGCCAGGCGTCGGCCAGAATCAACTATTTGCGTTGAATTGGTGTGTGAGAAAGATATTACAGGTCTATAGTCTACATTATTTGTGCACTGTACTGTAGATGGCTATTTCAAAGCACAATATATATGTGGTCTAGATGAGACTGTCCGCGAAACATATTCTCATATTTGAGTCACTCTACTCAGAGTATACACCAACATTCAATTCGAACCTGCGTAGTCTAGTGCGCGCAGTGTATTTGACTCATTGTAACTGCAAATGTTCAAGTATGCGTATGTACCGCAAGGAGTTAATTTGCTGTTATAAGATCAATTTTTTAAATGATTATGATCTCTAGGCTATTTGTTTTTCAGAAAAGCGTGTGGATCCTAATAGAGTGGCACTGGCCAAATGTTTAATTTGCACTATGAAATCATTGATGACTCTAAATATGTGGATTATATTTTATGACGAGTCTGATGAACTACCCTAGGGTTGATAAAAGGTAGTACATAAGACAAGATGATGTGAGAGCTGCCGTGAGCCGGGCTGTATCCATGGCTTAAAGGCACTTTGCTAATAGTTTTTATTCCGGTGGCAGCGTGGTATTGATCAACTATTTTAATTATTTTAATTATTTCAGTCATCTCAACTATCTCAGCTAGGCCATCAAAACTGTTTAAACCAAGTTTACTAAAGACAAAGAAAAGGATGGATTCAACCCGCGCTAAGCTTCTTCTCTATACGAAAGTACCAAGAGGTCCAAGGTCCATAAATTACACAGCTTACGAGGTAACATATGTTAAGTTACTAACAATGAAAGAGTTCGGACTTTACGATGAAGCTCATTGAAACTAGGTAATATTTTTTTCCACTTTTGCTAGCTAAACTGGACACAGGATAAACTACTGCACTGTAGAGTTACAGTGTTTTATTAGTAGCATCAACAGTACAGCGGACCTATGGAATGCTTGATCTCGAGACTTTACGGATTTTTAAAAAGTCTACGCGAAGATGACGAGGGATTACGGCCATGACTTACCCAGAACCTTTTTTCAAATGTTACGGCTTGACGGATGCAGCTTGCAGTTGTTTAATCACCATTTTTATGAAAATTAGCAGAGGCACCGTTTGGTGGTTAGGACTAACTTCAATATGTAAAATGAGACTGGTTGCAGCCCTGGATAAGGAGCTGTTGAAAAAGTGCCTCTTATTCAAGTTGCAATTGACAATAATGACAGCTTTTAGAAGCTTAAGCTTATTCTTTCAACTAGGCTAGTTTACCAAATTATTATGACTGCATTTGAAGCAGTTCCATATATTCCATATATTTGCAAACATGGCAACAACAATGAGAAAATCTCATATCAACTGGTCACTTGCAAATTTGAAGCCAAAACATAAATGATAAAAAGCTTGTACTACTTTAGTAGAGACCTCATAAAGTTGAGCATAGTGTAGTGAATGGCTAGTACCTGTTTACTTACCTGACTAGTCCAGCCTATGAATTGTCTGGCTATATGGATGCCCTGTAACCTCTAAGGTCCGCCATTTTGGAGAGCACAGTACGGTTTGACCGCTTAAAAAGAAAAATCTGTAGATACCTAGACTAAACCTACACTATTAGGCGATGTAATCAATTCAATAGCTTGAAAGCGTCCGAATAGGCTAGACACTGGATCTGTGGACTACGTGGGAAATTCTCTGGAGTCTACACGAATATCAACTTTCAAATACTACAAGATGCAATACTTTGAGAACGGATCTTTTCTTCGGATAAATACTTTTTTTTTTCATACTAGAGTTCCTCTTATAATTTATGCCTATGTAAAAAAACTACGAGGCCTATTTTATCCGATTAATCCGCATTTATAAATAAAATTCAAAGAAATAGTCCTGAAGGTGTGCTTGATGCTATCCAAGCTATCCTGAGATACTGAACATAACATTACAAATCACAAAGTGCAGAATTTCTACACTTTTTTTCTTCACGAAGGAGATCTTCCAAGAAACGTAGATGCCTTGAATAGCTCCTATAGAGCCAAAGTCCTTGGGTCTTGGTCTACGCATATATTGTACAAATCCTGTCCTCAGGTGACAATTCTCTTTTTTCCTTTTCACTCAGAAGCCTACACAGCACGCGTTCGTTATTGACGATTGCGCTGAGCAAGTAAACTTTATGACAGTACTTTTGGAAATTTTCAGGACCTCTACATAAACTGAAGCAGCTAAAAGGCTATATTGCCTACTCACTAGAGATAGTGCTGCGAGGGAAAGCCTGACTTGATTATCTGCCATGTGTCTGTGTTGTTTAACGGCATATACAGTCAGTTTTCCATTATACGATGTAGTCTAGTTATATTATAGACGCTTAGACAGAGCAGAAAACTATGTAGTGAAACACCAGGCTAGTAGTCAAACTTTGGTTACCAAACTTAGGCCTGAAATGTTGCAGTCGATTTGTGAATGAAAGTCCCGGAAAGAATGCAAGCTGATTCACTTTGACTCCAACGCGAATTCCTTTGATCATATCGGCACACCAGATCAGACATTGTGAGCCATGCAAGACTAGATTCATTTGTGAATTCATTCCATTTCAGAAAAAAAACACAGCAAACCAGACAAAATTCTTGACATCATAATATTTTGTTGGTTGTGAATCTGCCAGACCTCTCTCTCTCTCTCTCTCTCTCTCTCTCTCCGTCACCTGCCATAACACAATAATAAATCGTTGTCAATGCAGCAGTAGTCTCAATCCAGTTTTTTCATTGCATTAAAGTTATCTTTAAAGTTCAACAAGCTGCGCAACCCAAAGACCTTAACTTCAATTTGAGATAATCGAAGCTAATTGCCCATAATGTACTTATGATTAAATAGGCGTATCCTGATTGCTTAATATAAATGAGCTTAATGTGTTGCTGATGAAGAAATGATTGCCTCTTTGAGACGGTGGTGCAAAAACTTTTACAGTTTGCCTATAAATGCTTAAGAAATTCAATCTTATGAGCTTTAACTTGACGTGACAACTGAAATAGTCCAGAGGTTTCAGCTGAGTCCCTGATATTTTTTTATTATTATATCATATACTTTTACTGGACGTAGAAAATTATATTTTTTGAGCCTTTGGTCCTTTAGATGGTACTTTCAACCAATACAGCTTTGTGAGTACTTCTGGGTTATAAATATACAGGACTACCCAGTAGAGACTACGTACTTAAGAGAAATGCCAGTGTAGTGCTAGAAAATATTGTGAACAACTTGTGACTGCTAAAAGCTTGAAAGGCCTTGATAGGCTTATGAAAAAATTCAGATACCAGACTCTCTTGTAGATGAGTCTATAATACATGCGCTGTCAGTTGACTTGAATGTGTTAATGGATGAATTATATGCGGCAATGCAAGATTGATCAAGTCATACGTTCGTAGACCAAGCTCAACATAGGTTTGATTGGTCTGATCTATATCTAGTCTTGTTTTACCTCTCGTGAACTAGATATTTTTGGGCTCGGAAAATGATTTGCTGTGATCTGAGCTTGATTTCCAGCTTTGAAAAAGCTTTTTCTTGTTTAAAAAAATAGTCCAGTAAAGCTTGAGTCGGCAAATAATCATACCGTGAATTGAATCTGCTGGACTCTGTGAGAGATGTACAAAATTTATTTTGATGCACGAGAAGGAAGGTCTTAATTTCACTGAAATATTTGATCAAACTGCCACAGATACAGTTTACTACTGGGTTGACTAGCTAAAGTCTAATATTTGTGTAGAACTGTAGCCAAATCAAATAATGTACATGAAAGAAGAAACATTGTAACATTGTTGGCTACAGTTGAGTACATTATGGTGAAAGAGATCTGTTAACATGCAGAGCTTGTACCTAAAAAGAAGCCAGACATCTCACTTCAAATATAGCTACTAGGATTTTAGCATCCCATAATGTGTGGAAGCATTTGATAGGAAACAACTTGAGCTTAGCCATAGATAGACCTAGTTAGGCGTACTCAGCCGTTTGTAATGGGTTGAAAGTCTACATGTATTAATATCGAATACAAAAAGTACCTAAGGCCCGATCTGTAGACTCTGGCGGGTAGCGTCATTAACTTCCAGTCGCCCACAATAAAACAGTTTCTCCATGGCTAGCGGTCGAATTGTGATTTAGAGCTTTGATCCTACAAACTAGATAGGTTGAAATTGCAATAGTGATATTAACAAAACTTTAGATGTTGCAAATGTGCCCTTCGTTTGTTGCATCATAACTAACCGCTAGTAGGGATAGTTTACGAGACACTGGCTTTCGTTTACGTTGCGGTTTATTTGTACGTCGTTTGCAAGCCATGATCAGATCTGTCTTGGCATTGGCCAACGAACTCTGGCAGCACACATAGGCTGGACTAGCTAGTAACTGGACTAGAAGTCCTGACTATGTTTAGACCTAAGTAATTTCAGCATTGAGTTTTGGCCGGATAGAGAAGGCTTTTCGTGGTTTGTCTTATTAGTAGCATGACACATTAAAAGTTTAGATTGAGCCTGGAAGAAGTTTGAGAATTAGTTTTGTGAGACCCTCTACATTCCACTTGCGCATTGGTCATGGGTAATCTAGGCTTCTACTGAGTCTTTGGTAGTTCTGATCCAGGCGAAGAAATGAGAAAAACTGGATACATTCGTAAAAGCTGTCTTGAAAGTTATAAGACACTGAGAGTCATTAAAATCCCTAAAAGAATAGGCTGAATCTACGGTACCTCAAAAAGGCGAGACCTATTTCTCGTGTGTTGTATACCTAGTCTCGGTTAGTATAGCCTAGCCGCGACTAGGTCTACAGGAGTCTTAAGCATTAGCTATAGGTTACCAGTGATTCACCACTACGCCTCGAGAAGTGTACATTTTTTGCTTTTCATGATGTGCAATGCATTGTGCACCCTGAATCTAAAGGGGTAGTCTACCAGAAGGCCAGTCACTAAGAATCTATAAAACTGAAATAGCCAGAAATCACGCTGAATCAGGCCTCGAGTGGCGGACGATGTAATGTTGCAACAGTTGACCGGCGGGCGGTGCAACAGGACGTTACGAGGAGAGTGAACAGGGGCTTCAAGAATTCACGAGTCTTTTTGCACAAAACTCAGATTGAATTGTAATTTACATTGGGCTACTCGTAGATTCTAAACGTTGACTCGAGTCTAGTAAAAGTCTACAATTAACAGATATGAGATCTAAAGCCTACACGTTGGTAGTGGTCTAAGACCCTAGGGCTCAAAATCAGATCTATAAGCATGTGCTGATCGTTGTGGGTAAATTGCTAGGCAGGTTTGACAACGGGCTCAAACCTGATAATCTATTCTAGTCTAGTCTTCCATAATAAGCATGGCCGAACGAGAACGTAGAACTTGTGGGATTCGTGGCTGATGAGAGACAGGTAGTACAACCTTAAGTTTTTCAATCAAAAATGCAGGTAAAGCTTAATGCCGGCGGCGAAGTTATTTCTAGGTATAGATTTGAGTTGCAGAATACCATCATACAAAAGCATTATTGCTAAATCGATTCTACTAGGGCCATGGAAGTTCTGGAACATATGATCGTAGTTAAACTCTAGTTAAGAGGAATGTCTTGAATCCAGATTTGAGCTTGAATCCAAGGCTTCAGCCTTGAGGTTCAGCCTTCAGGTTGTGGTATAGCGCTGTATAGAGTCTACTAGCAGAATGGGTGATTACCAGTCAACTCAAGCGAAAAACCTGACCTCGTGAATAGATCCCTGAGAGACTGACATATAAAAAAGCCAATGTAAGCATTGTAAAGTTTGAAAAATGTCATGAGTATTACGAATATGAAAATTAAATATCAAAAATTGTGGCACGTTTGTGTAGGGCTAGGGCGCAGAACGCTCGATTGAATGCTTCTACATTGATTTGCTACGGCAGACATGACACTGAGTGAGCAGGTGAGCCGTGAGCACAGTTCAGACGCTTTAAAGCAGGAGTACCAAGGTATCAGGGATATATATCAAATATTCAGCAGTTGGCCAGTCGTTGCAGGGCAGCCCTGATCAAAGTCGCAGATTTGTTGCACGCGCGATCGAGAAAAGATGTAAAAATAAAAGCGCTGTAATTCCCGAGTGTTACAGTTGACTCTGTCACACTGGTAAAATGGCGATGAAATGGCCATGACAGTACTTGTAAGACAGCTACTGCTGCTTCTGCATCCTGAAGGAATGTAGACTATACAGATCTAGTGGTATTATTGTTTCCGAACTCTTAACTCTGGACTCCGAACTTTGAATAGACCAGGCTAGACTGCTGTGGAATAGAATCTTGATCATAAGTTGGGCTAGCTGTAACGATCGTACAGTTACTAGTAACTTACTACAGTACCCCCGAATGCGGGCTATCAGTAAATTTATCATCAATCCTCAAGATCTTGAAAATTCAGATCCAAAACATTCGTGCCACTTTTGAACAACCGAGTTCAGGCGGGTCAGACTCGGTGACACTTTGCTTCCGTTGGAATGTGCCACCTTATGGCAAGACTCAAAGTCGATTGATTTAAAGGTTAGAACCGAGAGTGTGCGGGTGCTCAGCTGGACTTGGACTAAGTGCAACAATAGTACACAAGTCTACCACCACGCATGCTAGACGGCTTCTCTACTGATAGTTCACAGACGAAGCGCGATAGTAGTCTACCTGGATCTTCCTGAGTCTCGGCTATCGATATGCCACCGCTCTGTATCTATAAATCTGCCGCCACTTTATGGAATCTACACATGTTTGCAAAATATATTGGCTACCATTTGTCGACTTAGCGCCCATCGCTACGAAATTCTAGACCTAAGATCGCCATGGTTCATCTCGTTTGCGCAAACCCAATCTGACGACATGCATGGAGGTGCGTCGGCTAAATGAGCTTAATTATGTGCGGCTTTTCCCAAACGAGCAGATTGACGCTGTTAACTCTTGGGGGTCGTTACTCTTGTAAGCCTTAACTTCAAGTCTTCTCAGGACTTACCGTACAGTAAGCTTGAGTTAGATTTGGTCCACTGCAACTCTTGAAAATTGAGGACTTGTTCCGCAGCTTGAGCTCGACAGGGTTTCCACTCTCCAGCGACCGGGCGGAGTGGGCGAGCGGCCCAAGTGGTAAGGATGCGATGACATTGCGATAAATGAGCGGAAAGGATGGTTCTTTCTGAATCTTGGAGTAGCAGGTGGATGGAATGTTGGCTACAAAAATCGATTGCTAGCACTTCAAGTCCTTAAAGTCTTAAGGGCATGAGGCATCAAGCACCAAGCAAACTTGGAGCGCTTGAACTGCCAAAGGCGGCGGCAGTAGACTATCGAATAGCAGCGACATTTGGATGATTACGAGCAAGCAATAATGAAAGTTAGATATCAATCACGGCAAAACGCCTAGCAGTGGACTGGTATATTGCGTGTTGAGAATCCAAGTGTCTGAGAGACTGAGACATCTGAAAAGATAAACGAATCTAGTTTAGTCGGTACTGCTACAGTGCTGCATCCGCTGACTCTAAGGTCTTTCGTGTACCTATATACTCTTTACGCTGGCCAACGACTTCGTAGCAACAACCTTAACACTATCGAACGCACAAGTCGACTTCAACACGGTCTAAAATTTGACGAAATAAGTGCGAGTAAGGTTTTTTGACTGTCAACCTTGGACTCAGAGTAGTGGACCAAAGTGTGCCATCACTCAAATTAGACCGTCAACTGTGTCCATCGAAACCCCGCTAGAAGCCCACTATTTCCGATAATGCAGAACGCAGAAACCACAACAGTCCCAGCCAACGCTCGCAGTACCCCAGTGTCCAAATCCCAGCGCCATAAAAAAGATAAATCCAAGCGTTCATGGCAGCTTGACGTTAGACGCTGGACGTATTACCTACCACAAAAAGCCTAGTGACTATTCTACCCAGGATACCAACGATCACTGGGAGATTTTTTGTGAAACCCGACCGAGAGGTTTGATCTCAACATTTTCGCGAGTCACGGCTACTGCAGGCCCTTACCATGGTTAGTTTGTAAGTGCTTCAATAACCGTCGGCCCTCAATATACGCTGAGATCTGGAGCTGTAACTATGATGGCATCTATACTGCACCTTTAAGCACGCTAGACCCAATTGACAGGATGGGCACGCATTGCTACGCATGCTCATGTAAAACTAGCGCAAGAGAGGGAAATCCGTGGGAAAAAGCAACGACGATCCGCAAAAGAAAAGGTTCTGCAGAGGTAAGAAAAAAAGAAACGCTATAGATGTAACTTTACTTTTTCGCTATATTTTATTTTTTATTTTTCCAGAACGAAATAGAAACCTTCCGCTGCTATTGATTTTATTAGTTTTTTTTCTTTTGATTTATTGATTTTATTGATTAGAAAATAAAATATAAACAAACCTCTTGAACGACATGGACCTGGGTGCGTGTGTGTATATATATATCTGCCACCGGACTCGACTTTGATTTTGGTTTGGTCCCTTTTTTTCCTCCTTCTTACCTTCCTTTGTCTTTTCTTTTGCATCTTCTTGACGGCTTCTTGACAGACTCTTCTCCAGAATCACCGTGTTCTGTTCTGCTCGTTGTTCTAGCTATCGCCCCCTCAGCGCAATATGAACTCATACTCCTCATCACCGCAATATGATTCTTCTCGCCTGAGGTCGTCGCGGGCTTCAGGGCCCAGCCTCGAGTACATGGAGTCGTTCAAAAACACCGACGGTAAGTACCAGTGCGTAACGTGCGACAAGTCCTATCTTCATTTTAAGCATTTGAAGCGGCACTACATGAAGCACACCGGCAACCGTCCTCACGTCTGCAAAATTTGCCAGGACACGTTCTGCCGCAGCGACATTCTAAAGCGACACTACGCGCGATGCCTGGCCAAGTTTCAAGTAACTGGCAAGTGCGCGGCGGTGTCGAGAGTCCCAAAACGAATCATTCCTCAGCCATTTTACGGACCGATCATGCCTGGACCTCCATCCGACTCCAGTGCCAATGCCTCAGCAGCAGCAGCAGCAGCAGCGGCAGCAGCAGGTATGACATACTTCTATCCCGGCTTGCCAATGCCAACGCCTCCATACTTTCCTCCGCCTCAACAACAGCAGCAACCGCAAAACATCCAGCAATATCAACAACAGCAACAACAACAACAACAACAACAACAGGCCTATCACCAGTATCATTCTCTACCACCTCCACCGCCTCCTCCTCCTCAGTTGCAATTGCAATTGCCACAGATTAGACATTCTCCAGTTAATACCCCCGTGGCTCTCCACGACGCGCATATGTCACTGCCTCCTCCCCAGCAGCCGCTTCCCACACTCGCAGGTAATTCTCCATTGACTTCCCCTGTGTCTGGCCCTACACCCGGATACTCACCCACAACGTACACTCCACAACTCCTTCCCCTTAGCAACAATGCCCTGAACCACTCGAGCAAGCACATGCATTCTCCATCGTCGTCCTCATCGTCGTCGTCGTCCAACTACACGACGCAGCAGCATCCGGGCTCAGGGTTCAATGGCGGTTCATACTACCGGCAGGCCAACGGTCAGGGCCTCGCCATATTTCACCCCGAAACGGCCAAGCCGCCGCTGGCACGTCCCATGGAGGACGGCGGAAGTCGGTACACCAACATCTATCCCACACCAGGCAGCGGCGGGCCTCAGCACCCGCAACAGTACCAAGGGACCCAGGGGTCGCCTCGCACAGCTGTTGCGGCAGGGCATTCTACAGGCCCACAGTTTGGCCTGTTTTACCACTCGTCTAATGGAACGACGTCTGTAGCCAGCGTAGCCAGCGGAGGCCCGAGCGGATCTGAAAACGGTGGCAGCGTTTCCTACCGAGAAGATGTTACTGCTGCTGGTGCTACGCCCACGACCGTGGCAGCCAGTAGTACCGGCGCCGGTACCGGTGGAGTTGTGGCATCGTCAGCGCCTGCTGCTAACGCTCATAGTCAGCAGCAGCTTCCTCCGTTGGTGACTAATTCGGGAGTTCCGTCTCCAGCAAGCACCACTGTTTCATCTCCTAAGCAGCTGCGCCAGCAGCACCATCATCAGCATCAGCTTCATGAGCTTGAAGGAAGCGGGCCCGGAGCGATGCTGTACCCAGTCCAAGCGCAGCATTTGCACCAGCAGTCTTATTGAGCCCGTGCTGAGGCTCGGGACTTGCCTTTATATATTATTACACTGTTTCACCACCCGCACAATTTTTATTTCGACGCTGGCCCTATAATTGACCAATTGTGGGCCAGGCCGTTTCAAACTGCACTCAGTGGCTACCTCCATTAGTCATTGTGTCTACGACAACAAGTCCAGTAGCAGCAGGAGCGGCAGTCGTGACATTCTTTCCAACTGTTTTGAAGTCTTGTATTCCGCATGTCGCTTGTTCAAGGATAAAAAGGGATGTCGATGCAGAGCTTATATTTATTTGTTTATTTTTTGTTTTATTTATTATTTATTTTTTTCGTTACTTTACGTTTCCATGAGCGCGTGCGAGCGCTGGAAAACTGGCGAGAGCCTGTGAGATTCTACGAAGGCTGAGTTTTTCCTTCTGCTTCCTTCTGTTTACTTCTGAGAAGCTTGACTAGAGCATGTGTGGAACCTTTTGTAGCCAAAGGTTAGAAAGCTGCGATGAGAGACATGAAGAATCAAGACTTGAAGTGCCCAAGAATCATGAAAAACAATATACTGTATACAGCACACAGTGTGCATTTGCATTAGCCTTGGGGTTTGAAGTATTTACGCATGGCTTTGCGCATACCGCTACATGGCATGGCTCTCTCAGTTGCAAGCTTGGTGAACCGGGCGCATTCCACTGGTCGACGTCGATGCAAACATGCTGGTATCACGGCTGGTGAATTACTGAACAATTTCATTGCATTGCGCACTACTGTGATAGGTAGGCATTCTGTGGCATACTCTAGCATACTCAGGCATACCTGTAGCACCCGGTTCACGATCGGTTCAATCGGTTCATGATTTGCAGAACAACCTGTACAAAACCAACGGGCTCCACTAGACTCCCCAGAGCCCGAGCAAGAGCTAAAGTCCTGACCCAAACCAAAGTCTAGCCTATACTTTTGTACGTCGTTATTTTGGCAAGCCTGGTTTCAGTACATTAAATGCGCCCTACTGTCTATCTGCCGTACTACATGATGTCTGCAATCTATCAAGAACCACTTGTACCGGTAGTCTACACTCTGAGTAAGGTACACTTACATATAGCATATAGGGTGGATTTTTCGGCTACTGCAGCCGTTGTCGACAATGTGCGATTTTCACGATCATACACATGATCATATATATATGGCCACACAGTATCATGATCGAGATCGTTTGTCAAGATTGGTATTTGCGCCGACATCCCCAGGCATTTGTCGCCAAATAAGACGCACGGCTGAGACACATGTGTAGTATCCACAATGACCTCGGACTGTATGCGTCGCTTCACATGCGCACATCAACATAAACATGTGCCTTTGGTAGGGTTTGTTTTTCTAACAGTGGGGAGTCTTCAAGGTATTCTAAGAGGCCCAGTAGCCTGATTAGAGGCTATCTAGCGTATTTGTAGACCTGCCAGTGCAATTGGGTTGATGCGTGCACAGACGCGACGTCTTAATTTTCACGTTTTAGTTTCTACAGTTCACCAACAGATTCGGTCCACATGATATAGTATAATAGTATCGAGCAGAATACGGCAAAGCAGCAAGCACGGCCGGACTCTGCTCTTGCTCATCTCATCAAAATGGGCGGCTGGGGCTGGTGCACGATACGCAGGCAACTTTTGAAAGGGAAACGATGCTGCACACTCACGCACGCCTTGGAATCCGAGTTTAAACTTTACATCCCATTTAGAGCGATTTCCCCCCTGGGGTCCCTTTGTCTTCACTTTCTCCACAAGCTTTATCTGTGTTTGAGATGTGAGGTGCCGGCCTTTTGGGCATGGTTTAAGTGTTGACTCCCGCTTTTGAAAGCTTTGAAAGTTCTGAGATCTTGCACTCGCTGGAGCTGATGGGCCATTCTTACGAGTGATGGTCAAGCCCAATCTTAACGACATAGATGAGGGCGTGCGTCGTGTTTAATTTCAAAGAGGTCCATGCTTGACAGAAGCATGCGCGCATTGAGCAGCCTTTCTAGACATTAGACAAACGTCGATATTCAGACTAGTCTGCTGTAGTCGAGTCAAGCCTACCAATATATAATGCATTATTGGGAAATAGAACTGAGGTTACTGAGCAGCCTTGGGCTAGGCTAGCTATAGCCGGGCTCAACTCGGTCCAACCTCGTGGTAGGCAGAACTCTTACTCTTTCTGAAGAGAGGGCATTGCCATGTTTTATCTCCTTCTCTTTCTGTTTGGGAATGTGCCTTGAAAAGCTGGTTTGAACCATACAGCCAAAACTACTACTGACGTTCCATCAGCACTAGCGGACCACCACGGTTGTTTCCAAACACTTTCCTGCCTCCACTGCTTCCAATTCTTCCTAATTTTATATTGTTTCCAAACCTTTTCCTGTTTCTGCTGCTTATATCCATATTTGTCTGTCAGTGTTTTTATCTAGACTTGACATGTTTGTATTCGTGCCTGTCTTTGCGTCTACATCTGCGTCTGTGTCTGTACTTTGCGTATGTACTTTGCGTCTGTGTTCACTACCGTCTAGACCCTAGTACATCTGCTTCTGGCCCAAACTTCTCCATATGGACCATATGTGCACCGTCCCCACTACCGACCCTCTTTCTGTTTAATGACCTAGAAAAACAGACCATGGCCAAGTAGACCCGAATACCGAACAAATACTAATGAGCACAATTGGATACTGATTAACAGCCTGGTCCAGCAGAGAAATCCGAAACAAGTTGAGCGTTTAAACGTGCGAGTGTTTTTATTCGATTTGTTTTTATTGAACGTTGGCAAATTTTGATGGTAGCGTTAACTCGGATTCAACCCAACTAACAGTTTGCTTCGACATGGAGGCCACCGTTCATCGAGGCATCTACGGAGGTACATTCTAGGCTATTCCCAGTGAATGCCAGAGCTGGCCAAGAAGCTCAAGTAGGCCATCTATACATGTATGTGACCAGTTCGTTGGCAGAGGCTAGCGCTCGGAGCCGTCTTAGGCAACGTTCTTGTACAATATCACGCTCTCGACTGAATCTATAGCTATACTGTAGACTAGCCAGCTCAATACATTCAAGTTATACCTGGTATGTGTGAGGTCCTCTATCGGGACTCTTGCACGCGCGGTCATGCTCAAACACACGCGCTCTTTAAAACTTTTTTATTTTTTTCATTTGTTAGTTTTTTTTTTTTTGATACATGTAGTTTACTGCTTTCTGATCTCTCTTATGCTGTTCAGTGATTCTGGGCCCTCAATTTTATCCAGTAGTTGCTTCTTCTAGCTGCCGGTATGGTATGAACTGGTCTGCGCTTGCAACTTGAGCCTATAGGCCACTGGCACTCCCTAGGCCTCATGAGCTCATGATCTCGACGACGCCATTGCAAAACGCACACGAGAATTACGCGAGACTAGACGACGATTTCATACACTTGTATTGATCTATACAGTACTATATATTCATAGATCTGCCGCTGCTATAACGATTCAGAGCAAAGGCAACACCAAAATAGAAGAATATAAACAAATAAATAGATTTATAACCATTCAACCTCCCTAGAGCGCCAATCGATATCGATATCTAAGAAGACTATTAGTCTGTAGAGAGCTAACTCAAAACTGGCTTACTTGCGCACGAGCTCTACAGAAAGTACAGTGACTACACAGAGATGATTGCAGGCTCCACCTGTAAGCACAACATTGAGCTTCAAAAAAGCAGATCCAGATACCAAATTACTCCGGTAACGTCGACTCTGGTGGGCACGGCAGGTCTCCATCTATAAGTTAGCATGACCTGTTGTAACATTGTTTACATATAGTCGACTTCTGTTCATGTCCCTTGGGTGGGTGGGAAGCATTATGGGCCATATAGCCCACTGGTATAGTCTAATCTAGTCTAGTCTCGTCTAGTCCATCAGTAGAGTCTGAGCAGGCCATTAATGATTTCATATCAGGGACGGTAAGTCCAGTCTCCAGAGTAAACTCGTAAGGGGGCGGGGGACCAATTGGAGTCAAAATATATAGTTTCCGCGTTTGGATCTGGATCTTGAATGTGTTGGCCTACTCTCATATGTATATTGTTGCGCAATGTGCTTTGGGTGTTTTATCGTGCGTTTACGGTTCTTTGACTATTCTTAGCTGCTCTTCAACGACTTTTTGGCTGTTCTATGACTATGCTTTGACTGTGCCTTGACGATGCTTTGACCGTTCGTTGACCGTTCGTTGACTCTACCTCAACCGCTCTTTAACCATCCAATCGGCCGCTTTTCTTTACTATACAAGCCACATCACCAAACAGCGCTAGTTCTTAGAGGTCCTTGCAATTCGTTGTCGTAGTCCGGTCGGTTTTGCTTTCCATAATGATCGAGCACAACTTGTATCTGTCCGCTACGCCGATGAACGTTAAACCCCTAACTTTCTCTCGTTCTTTTTCCCATATTGTCAAGATTACCATATTTTCTGAATTCATGTACCTGCTTTACCCGGAAAAAAAATTAAGGCTCTACGAAACCCGAGGTTTCCCCTATACATGATAACAATCAAGCACGACCGTAGCTAGCAGTACTGGCCTTAAACCTGCTCCACCGACACCACCGAGCCTCATGCGCATCCACTTCTACCGGGCGGCCCACACGCAAACCCACCTAGAATCCACACAAGCTCATCTCTGGTCTACAGCGCACTAGCCTAGCCCACACTCGCATCGTCTTTTTTTTTTTCTGTGAAACCTCTATGCCGCACGTTGCTCCATTCTTGTAGTGCAACAGTTGCCTTCCAGTATCATCTAACTCTTTCAAGCGGCCCAAACGCAATGCCCAGACTGTTACGATTACCGCCAGTGGGCTCATCTCTTCATTGTTTTGAAACCTTTTTTTCACGCATATTTTAACCTACGTGTTTACATATTCTTCAAAAGGGCTTATGTGTTTGGCCCAGGTGTCGTCCAAGTAATGAGAATGCGAGTAGAAAGGAAGGTGGAAAGCATCCACTGTTCCTGGATGCGGTGCCCACTGCGACTTCACTCTTGGATACTGCTTGTGCATCAAATCCGGTGTGAAAAATAAAGGAATGCGAATAGAAAACCCTCCACCTAGTTTAGGTACACCGTCTAGCTTGCTCCATACGTGGTATGGCTTATCCGCCACGAGGGGAAGAATGGGCTTGGTGTTGTTGTTGTTGCACTGAGGAGCGTAGTCTTCAACGTAGAGTCTCTCATATGGTCTTTGGTTGCATGAATAGAGCGCCCCGACCACTGTGCCAGGAACCAGCATGGCCCATTCATTGCCTTCGTGCAAATACTTGAGCCTGCGCGCCAGCCGAAAACAATCTGGCTTCTCCTCCCCAAACTCAGAGTCTCCAAACCTTCCTTTATTGAAACCTTTGTATCCCACTTTGCGAGATGGCGTCCCATTATCGTCGCTTTTCTTCTTGATTATTTTACTCTTATTGTCTTTCTTCTCGTTCTCGTCTTCGAACACCTCTTTTGGCATTGAATTCGTACAAACGGTCGTGTTCCACATGGACCTAGAAAGACCATTGTGAAAGCGGTCAAACCCGTTATCGATTTTGGTGACGGCCTCGTACTTGACATGGCCCCGGTCACACTTCGTGACTATAACATGGCTCAGGGTGTCGTACCGTTGCTTGCTGCCAAACATGGACGACAGCAGGCTCTCTCCCGGCCTTGGAATTAGTGTTATTTCCCGCTGTATTCGGTATCCCGAGTATGGGATCCAAGAGTCGCCGGTGATGTCGCAGGGATTTGGCGGTTTATGCAGCAGTCCAAGACAAGATCCAAGCGTCACCATCATACTCATGAGCAGAGCAGCGGTCAAGAGCCTAACCATTGGTTTCTAAACGAGACAAAAACAAAACCGTAGAGTCGTAGAACCGTAGAACCGTAGAACCGTAGAACCGTAGAACCGTAGAACCGTAGAAACGTAGAAACGTAAAACCGTAAAACCGTAAAACCGTAGAACCGTAGAACCGTAGAACCGTAGAACCGTGAAATCGCAAAGCTGTAAAACCGCTAACGCAAATGCAAAAGTTACCGTGTGTCAATGTGAATAATTGCAGTCTTTTTTAAGCAAGTTCGGGCTTGGAACAAATTGCTTTGGCCATGGCTTGCTGGAGCTTATTAGATCACAATGCCCATGTCTCGTACACTGCTTGTGTAAATCCCAAGCTCAAGTGCTAGATTGCGCTAAGTAACGCATTCTGATTCTTTGACACTTTGAGAGCGTTGAGCTTTCAACCAGCTTCTGCTGAACTTTTTCTAGGCTCCTGCTAAATTTATCTCAAGTGGAGATTAGCTACCTCATCGGCCTACATTGCTAACGTGTCGCATCTCTTATTTCGTGGTAATCTAGGTCTGCATAGAATGGGAAAGTCAGCATTTTTTTTCTCTCACAAACCTCTTCTTTGATCTTTCTTCGTTAGAAGGTTCTCTCACCGTTGAGGTCCTGGCGCAGGACTGTGGATCACCGGAAAGCTGCGGAAACTCGTGTCGAGATGGTTCCCCATAGTTTAGTCCAGCTGGAAGCATGTGCTTATTCCCACTGGCTCTCCAGTGGCTCTTGCTGGTGCCGTCTGTGGTTCAACCTGTCTTGCAAAGAAGTTTTTCACTGACTGGTTGGCCTAATGCTGGCTCTGCTGCGCGTCTACTGGTCATATAATGCAAACATAAATAACCGACCCGGCCCAGCTTGAAAATCAGATTTAGGTATTCATGCACGGTAAGAGTGGATATAAAGTGGTACAGCAGTTGAAGGCACAGCTACATGTATGCTGGGTAGTCAAGGTCAAGCGGGCATGTTCAAAAAAGCTTTAGGGGCCTGTGCCCAACATGCGTGCGCGCGCGCGGTCTTCTACTGCAAGAACTCATCATGCCAGACTCTGCCAAAAGTTGAAGCAACGCTAAGCCTAGAGTCTAGGTATGGGGAATCAATTGGAAATATGTGCCATCATGTACACTGTAGGCCGCGCGCTACGCACTGCACACTGTGCACACTGCGACATGAGAGTGTCCTAACCTTTAGAGTCGTACGCATGATTTGTAAATATCGGGTTTAGGTTGGATATATAGGTGCAAAGACTTGGTTTTGTATTTGATTCGATTCGACTCTGGTGACTTTTGATTGCAAAGCTGTACGATGGACTTGGGTCACAGGACTACCAGCAGAAACGAAACGTTTCTCAACTTTGTGCCTTGCTTCTTGATTCGATCGTCGACATTTACCGGTAAATAATCTCTCCTTTGATTTTGCAAAAACAGGCTGTATTCTAGTTTATAGCCTCTACGCGAAGTTTATGGCAGCTTAGCAGAGCAATGTGCTATAGACTTGGGCTAAGTAATCCGCTTTAGTTATTGGGCTTACACCACTCCCAGGAAAATTCGACTGAATATGATTAGGAAAAGAAGCTCAAGATACTAATTAGACTAGGGGTATCCCCTTTGCCGACGCAGATACCAACAATATGGCTTTAGAAACCGTTAGAACCTTGGTTACCCGCTGCACTTGGTTGCAGTTTGTTTGCATTTCAGTGAAGGCGCGGTTACGAGTTGGGAAGTAGCGAACGTTTTTCCATATCTGTGCGCGCGTGAAAGAACCTGAAAGGTGGGTTCTCTCGTTGAATAGAGTCTGCTTCTTGGACCGATACCCATGAAGGTGGTCAACCAACCAGCAGCTGTGTCGCACCCTGTAGCGGGCGTAACATACAGATTGATTTACTTTTAATGTATGTACAAGTTTTTGATAACTTCACCTGCAGGCTTGCAACTGAGTGCAAGGGACCTTGATATCTCTTCTCCTTAGGCTTTCCTTACCTTCTTGAAAGAAGAGCGGTCTCTCTGAGCACACGTCTTATAGCTGGATCTACGTGAAAGCACTGAAATATTCAAGCATTAACCCAGGTTATTATGATCTCCACAAATTTGGCGTTAACTGAGCATTATACATGTGATATGTCACGTAGTAGTACTACTATTACTAGTTTATGGCACTGGCAGTGTTATATCCTCTATGTTTCAATCATGTCCTCCCTGGTGACTGCT
Source organism: Geotrichum aggregatum (assembly GCA_030564925.1). NCBI lineage: Eukaryota > Fungi > Ascomycota > Dipodascomycetes > Dipodascales > Dipodascaceae > Geotrichum > Geotrichum aggregatum. The sequence goes on along the minus strand of JAJMAH010000168.1, from coordinate 1,437 downwards.
TGCTCTGCAAGATCACGATCCTGGCCATTGGTGCTTCTTCGATCAATCTGATGATAGCTCTCTCCTTTATCGTTAGAATCGTGCTCCTGCGTGCCGTTTCCCAGTGCTCTGCCTTCTTCGTCTTCTTTGCCATCTGCACCATCCTCGCCGCCCAAAGATAACTTAAGAACTTCGGCAAACAGTTTCTGACCAAGTTCGGCTATCTCTACAGGATCCATAGGATTACCGGCTTTTTCACGTTCATCTGTGATGGCTTGGATTTTTGCGTTAATGGCTTCAAAACTTGCCTGCAGTTCGTTGTCTGCCTCTAGCTTGTTTCGTTGAAACTCTTCTTCCTGTTGTTTTCTCTGTTGCTTTAGTAACAACTTTTTCTTGCTGACTCTTTTCTTTGCGCGCTGGTGGTGCTTTTTCATGGTATCTACACCACTCCAGGCCCACACAGGTATGAAGCTCTGCACAACAGAAACGTCTTCAAAGAGGTTGGGAAACATCCATATTCCCGGCTTCAAAACAACCCAGGTAATACCAAATAAAATAAACCGCACTACAGCTATACCAAAAAACAGTGCGATCAGGCCAAGGCACACCATTGATAAGTACCAGACACTAATACGCATGCTTAAAGGCCAGAGCGGAAACAGAATAAGCCCAAAGATGGCTGCGAGGGCTGTATATGCGTACAGGTGTGTTGTGATGCTGACAGGCTCGTAGAACCAACACACATACATGTCGTCTTCGAATTGTTGGTCATGGCTTATTTGCAAGCACGGGATTCCGGCTCTTGGTTTCAGGTTCAGGTACTGCGCAACTTCGGTCTCGAGTTTGTTGACCTGGAATGCAAGTTTATTCAAGGGCAAGAGTTTCAAGGCTTCGATTGCTTGAGCTTTCGTTGTTACGGTTGGAAGCCTTGAGTTGGGCCGATTTGCTGCTTTGACATAGGCGTCGGACTCAAGAGCCCGGATGGCTCGTTTCACTAAAATTGAAGAGTAGAGTCAGTGATCACTTAAATTTATCGAGAGCTTCTTCATTTGTATATACCTCGAAAGAATTGCTGTCGCTTCTCTAGAATTATACCCTCACGCTCTTTGAGGACCTTATTATGGCGCAAGTACTTGGCCAATGCCAAAGCACTGGGGTCCACGTTCGCAATATCCGGCGCTTCTACTTTTACAGAAGTCATGATGGACGAAAAACTCAAGAGCCAAGCAGGCGTATTTCGTTATGAATGCAATCTGAATTGGCGGGGAATGGGGAGAAATGCTTGAAAAAATTAAGAAGGAGAGAGACTATTTGAGTTCGAAGTGATTTCCTTCTTTTATTTCTCGTCATTTATTAGTTCTGTTTCATTTCTATGGCTGTTATTGTGTCTGTCTTTAATAAACTGTTTCTTAAAACATTTGTTTAATTTAGAATCTTGTTAAAGTTTAAGGTTGACAG